>JAJQOW010001213.1:0-58548 GCA_037975125.1 Latrodectus hesperus
TCCCACGGGAGCATACTTTTAAGTTAATAAAGGCAAGATTTTACATTGTGAAAAGGAAGGAGGGTACCTTTGATAATGTATCCCCTTTCCTAATTCAAAAAGGTATTAGTGGCAATATCGGAGAAGTAAAGAGCATTCGGAAACTTCGTTCTGGTGATTTGATGGTAGAAGTTACTTCAGAAACGCAAGCAAATCTCATAAGCGGCATGAACATGCTAGCTAACCTTGAGGTGTCCGTCGAACCTCATATGAACCTTAACTTCTCACGTGGTGTGGTATCCGCCAAGGATTTGCTAAATACGCCAACGGACGAGATCTTAGAAAATCTCATAGATCAAAAGGTCTGTGCTGTAAAACGCATCACTATCAGACGAGATGGGCAGTTTATTAATACTAAACATCTCGTACTGACATTTGCGACGCCAGACCTACCGCAGCATATTAAAGCTGCGTATATGCATCTATCCGTTAGGCCGTTCATTCCAAATCCTTTGCGTTGTTTCCAGTGCCAGAGATTTGGTCACTCTAAAGCGGCATGCAGAGGCAAACTGACTTGCGCTCGCTGCGCAGCAGTTGGCCACGACAGTTCGTCCTGTACTGCAAAGGAGAGGTGTGTCAACTGTAAAGGTGACCACCCCTCCTACGCTAGAAGTTGTCCTATCTGGATACTGGAAAAAGAGATCACAACCACTAAAGTTAAAAATAATTGTTCATACCCAGAGGCAAGACGTGCTGTCACAGCACGTACACCTCAAGCAGGAGTTAGCTATGCATCTGTCGCCGCCAAGGTCACCAGAACAGCTAGTACACAAACCGATGCTCTTTCACTTCCACTAGTCAAATTACCCCTTACATCTGATAAAAGCCAAAAATCAACCTCTACAACTATTCAACGTAGAAAAGCTCCGATGGCTAAGTCTAAAGCCATGAAGGCCTTAAAATTAAAATCTGCAAAAGAGGGCAAAATTAGGCCCTCTATATCCACCCGTAAAGCCTTAAACCTGGAGGCTGATGCTGTTTCCTTACATCCCTCGGACGAAGATTTATCGCTCGAGGAGATGTCGGATGACATGCCTTCCAGCTCCGGGAAAGGAGCTTTTCAAATTGAACAATAACTTCCTTTGTTTCTTGGAACTGCCATGGTTTGCGTTCTCATCATGATGACATCAAGTCCATAATTTCAGCCTACAACCCCGCATGTGTTGCACTTCAGGAAACATTCCTGAAGTCCAGCAATAACATTTCCATGCGTGGGTTTAGAAGCTTTAGAAAAGACTGTGGTGACGATGGTGCAGTGTCTGGAGGTGTTTGTATATTAACATCTAATACTTTTCCCAGCACTGCCCATCCATTGAATACTACTCTACAGGCTGTTGCTGTGAGAATTCACACATCATGTTTGTTGACAGTCTGTAGTTTGTATTTGCCACCACACGATGTCATCCGCCAAGAGGAACTCGATGCATTAATAGATCAGCTGCCAACACCATTTCTGTTGTTAGGTGACTTTAACGGCCATAGTTCTTTGTGGGGAAATGTTGATACTAATTCTCGCGGTCGGCAGATAGAGCGGTTTATTTCAGATAATAGTCTCTGTCTGCTTAATACCGACGAGAAGACATATTTCCATGTACCCACAAGAACGTTTCATTCTCTCGATCTGGCCATTTGTTCACCATCTCTTCTGCCATTGTTAAATTTAAATGTAGGAAATGATCTGCATAGCAGCGATCATTTTCCTCTCGTCATCTCCCAGACTGGAGGTAGTAGTGTAAGACAACGCTTACCTACTTACGTGTACAGTCGGGCAGATTGGACGTTATTTACACAATTGGCAGTTGTTGATAATGAAATGGTTATGATCGATGATATTGATAATGCCGTATCTAAAGTCACTGAAACAATTATAAATGCAGCTGATGCATCAATACCAAAGTGTTCCTCTATACCACACAGGCGTTGCAAACCTTGGTGGAATGATGAATGTCAGAACACCTATAAGAAACAGAGGAAGTTATGGGGGCTCTTCAGAAGATACCCCACAACGGAGAATCTTATCGCCTATAAGAGAGCAAAAGCATTAGCTCGCAGAGCTCGTCGTCGAAGTCAGAAGGAATCTTGGTCCCGCTATGTATCATCAATAACTTCTTCCACATCCAGTAAACAGTTGTGGAGAAGAGTGAAAGCAGCCAATGGAATATATAGAGAATTTTCAATTCCTATTTTGAAATCCGGAGCTGCTATATACTCTTCTCCTAAGGACATCGCTAACGTCCTTGGTGAAACCTTTGCTAGCGTCTCAAGCAACGACTCTTATAGTCCTTCGTTCTTAAGGACAAAGAGTCGTGCTGAGCGAACACCAATTCGTTTCAACCATGGACAAGCCTTGCCTTACAACTGTGAATTTCGGATGTTGGAATTGAAGAGAGCATTACAGCAGGCCCATGATACTAGCCCAGGACCAGATGGAATCAGCTATCAAATGCTTCGTCATTTAAGTCCAGATTCCTTGTTGAACATACTTTATCTATTCAATAGGATCTGGACTGAAAATAAATTTCCATCACTTTGGAGCGAAGCAATAGTGATTCCAATCCTTAAGGCTGGTAAGGATCCTTCTGTTCCTTCAAGTTATCGACCAATAGCTCTGACGAGTTGCTTGTGTAAGACTCTCGAACGTATGGTCAATGCCCGCCTCATCTATGTCTTAGAAATAAATAAATATATCCATATCAATCAGAGTGGCTTCCGTAAAGGAAGGTCCACTCTTGATAATATTACATACCTGGAAACGCAGATCCGCAATGCATTTGTGCGGAGGAATCATCTCGTTTCCATTTTCTTCGACATAGAGAAGGCTTATGACCGTACGTGGCGTTATGGAATTCTCCGTAGGATGTACGATTTTGGCTTTAGGGGTAATTTGCCGATATTTATACAAAACTTTTTACGCTCCCGTGGTTTTAAAGTTCGGATAGGAACATTTTATTCTGATCATTTTAATCAATCTGAGGGTGTACCTCAAGGTTGTATATTGAGTGTCACCCTTTTTATCCTTCATATTAGCAGCATACTCCATAAATTATCACCTTCTGTTTATGGTACATTGTATGTTGATGACTTGCAGATATCTTGTGAAGGGTCTAACATGAATTTAATTGAGAGACAATTACAAACATCTGTTAATAAAATTGCTGCATGGTGTGCTGAGAATGGCCATACACTATCTCCTAGCAAGAGCAAATGTGTCCATTTCTGCAGGAAGACTAGCCTCCACAATGATCCCGTTATTCGTATAAACAACACACCTATACCAGTGGTCAGTGAGGTAAAATTCCTCGGAGTGATATTTGACCGTAAATTAACCTTTCTTCCGCATATATTATATCTGCGGAAGAAGTGCGAGCGATCGCTCAATATCCTCAAGGTGCTTTCAAATACATCTTGGGGTGCTGATCGCACGTCACTCCTCCGAGTTTACCAATCACTAATTTTATCTCGCATAGACTACGGTTGTGTTGTTTATGGATCCGCTAGGTCTTCTGTTTTACACAGATTGGACACTGTCCATCATTCTGCTCTGAGAATATGTACAGGCGCATTCCGCACATCACCCGTCCAGAGTCTATATGCAATTTGCCAACAACTGCCCTTAGACCTGAGACGAATGCAGCAGTCTCTCAATTATTATGCTAAGATCATGTCTGACCCTCATCATCCATCACGTGCCATGATTCCTACATCTGCCCTTAAAAGACTTTATAATGCTCGTCCAAGGAGCATTCCACCTTTTCTCATTAGAATAAAATCCCATCTCATATTGTCTGACCTGCATGACGTTCGAATAACTGCCACAAATCGAACTTCACATCCACCCTGGTATGAGCCACAATGTAGAATAATCAATCCCTTTGCAGAATTCAAAAAATCCGACACATCTCCTATTGTTTTCCATCAGCTCTATTCTTCTCATCGCTGTCAGTTTGATTCTTATCAACCTATATTTACAGATGGTTCAAAATCTGCAGGACATGTTGGCTGTGGAGTTTATATTGATAATATAGCTCTTAGTTACAGCCTTAATATGTCCTGCTCCATCTTCACTGCTGAAGCAACTGCTATACTAAGTGCGCTTCAGTATGTGGGTAGTAAAGAATCACATAAATTTTGTATTTACACTGACAGCATGAGTGTATTAGAAGCTGTGGAGAATATTAATGTCAACTTTCACCCTGTTGTGTCGGAGATTTTTTGCACATTAGACTCTCTGAAGTGCAAGGGATTTGATATTATCATTTGTTGGATCCCAGGACATGTAGGTCTTGATGGTAACGAGAGGGCTGATGCAGCTGCAAAGTCTGCATCTACTCCACTTCAGCCTTCCGTTCCACTTTGTGATGCGAGAAAAGGTGTGAAAAGTTTTGTACATAAACTTTGGCAGGAATCATGGAGAATGCAAGTCAGCAACAAATTGTATGCCATAACTTCATCTCTCATTTCATTTCCAGTTTTAGCTTTACGGAGTGCGGATGTTAAATTAACCCGCCTTCGTATTGGACACACACGTTTCACTCATAAGCATTTATTCCTAAATGAATTAAAACCTTGGTGTGAAACGTGTGATGAACCATATACTGTGTTTCATATTTTAATTTCATGTTCTGATTTTAACCAACATCGTTTTAAATTTTTTAAAACTGATCTTTTAACGATGCGGGATTTGCTGGGCGAACCACCGCATCAAAATATTTTTGCTTTTTTAAGAAGCATTGGTTTTATAGATTATATATAATTTTAAATTAAAGATTTTTAATTATATACATATATCATTTTACAAATTTAGTTTAGTCTTCTTTATCTTATATGTTTTAGATATAATTTAACCATTTATATGTTGGGTGTTTGTCTATTTTTTATGTTAATTATCTTATAAATATTACTAATATTTTTAAAGAAATTTTAAAAGTTGATTGGTTTCAAAAAAAAAAATTAAAAATTATTATATAAAAAAAATATTCTGGCGCAGCTTGTCCTTATTTGGACCTTGTGCCATAAAACCTAACCAACCAACCTCTTCTTTCTTTTCCTCTCTCCTCTATTCTTCTGCTTTATCTTCCTCTTCTCCCTCAGTGTGGTTGCCTCGTAAGAGGTTGAGGGCTCCCCTTGAGTAGCTTTCGCCGCTCTGTTGCTATTAGCTACTCTTGAGGACTAAATCACCCACGTGTTTGCCGTGCGTGGAGACCCGTGTCCCTGGAAAGGAGGGTCCTGGTAATTGAGGCCCCCAGAGACCAACACATTACTTTGGCCTCTGCTTCAGGTAAACGGGAGGTGTGTTGTGGTCCTCAGCACATCAATCGGCTTTATGGATCAAGCGATCGGTACATCTACTGGGTGACTCGTTAAGGGTGGAGGCCACTTCAGGGATGTACTGTGAGCGTATAGGACCTGGCTAGCACTGGTGCAGCTGGTCTGCATCCCCTTGTTGGACTCGGTGGTGGGTGGTGCGGTCAGGTCCCGAAATTTTATAAAAACAATATGGAGAATAAAAATTTCACTTTTCTCCCACGGGAGCAGCAATTTGAAAATCTGAAACCAAAGTTTTTTATAATCAAGAGAAAGGAGGGCAATTTTACAACTGTGTCTCCTTTCCTGATTCAAAAAGGAATATCGGGAATCGTTGGGGAAGTGAGAAAAGTTCAAAAGATGCGCTCGGGTGACTTGCTTGTAGAGGCTGCATCAGACTCTCAAGCAGCCATTCTGGCAAGCATGAAATCGTTGGCCAACTTAGAAGTGACTGTCTCCCCTCATAGCAACCTTAACTTTTCTTGTGGTGTAATCTCAGCAAGGGATTTATTATATTCGCCGACGGAGGAGATTCTGGAAAATCTACAGAATCAGAAGGTCTGTGGCGTTAGACGCATTACAGTCAGACGAGATGGTAATGTAATCGATACTAAACACCTCGTCTTGACTTTTGCGACGCCAGACCTTCCGCAGTATGTAAAAGCTGCGTACATGAACTTACCCGTCAGGCCTTACATCCCAAATCCCTTGCGATGTTTCCAATGTCAGCGCTTTGGACACTCGAGAAACGCTTGCAGAGGCAAAATCACCTGCGCCCGCTGCGCGGTGGTAGGCCATGATAGTACCAACTGCACAGCGAAGGAGAGATGTGTCAACTGTCAAGGTGACCATCCCTCCTATTCTCGAAGTTGTCCTCAGTATATATTGGAGAAAGAGATCACCACGGTTAAGGTTAATCAAAAATGCTCTTATCCTGAGGCGAGACGACTGGTCACTTCACGTACTCCACAGCCAGGAGTCAGTTATGCCACTGCTGCCAGAAAAGTCACAAAATCGAGCAGCACTCAAACTGAATCATTATCATTCTCCCCAATAAGATTATCCCAAACATCTGACAAGCCAAAATTCAAAAAAACTCCTACATTTACTAGAAAAGCTCCTTTTGCTAAATCAAAAGCGGAGAAAGCATTAAAATTAAAAAAAGCTAAACAGCCATCAATTTCCACCCAAAATACTTTCTCTTGCTTGGAGACTGACGCGGTTTCTTTATTCCCCTCGGACGATGATGGATCGTTCGAGGATATGACAGAAGACCCGCCTTCCAGCTCCGTGAAAGGAGCTTTTCAATATAAAAAATAACTTCCTTTATTTCTTGGAACTGCCATGGTTTGCGATCACATCTTGATGACATCAAGTCTCTAATAACAGAATATAATCCCGCATGTGTTGCACTTCAGGAAACTTTCCTGAAGTCTATTAATAACCTCTCCATGCGAGGATTTAACTGTATTAGAAAAGACTGTGGTGATGATGGTGCAGTGTCTGGAGGTGTTTGTTTATTAACATCTAATAAATTCCCCAGCACTGTCCATCCATTGAATACTACTCTACAGGCTGTTGCTGCAAGAATTCATACTTCATGCTTATTAACAGTCTGTAGTTTATATTTACCACCACACGATGTCATACGCCAAGAGGAACTCGATGCATTAATAGATCAGCTGCCTACACCATTTCTGTTACTCGGTGACTTTAACGGACATAATTCTTTGTGGGGAAGTCAAGATATCAATTCTCGCGGTAGACAGATAGAACAGTTTATTTCTGATAACTGTCTCTGTCTGCTTAATACCGACGAGAAAACATATTTTCATGTACCCACAAGAACGTTTCATTCCCTCGATTTGGCCATCTGTTCTCCATCTCTTCTGCCATTGTTAAATCTAACTGTAGGAAATGATCTGCACAACAGCGATCATTTTCCTCTCGTCATCTCCCAGACTGGAGGTAGTAGTGTAGGACAACGTCTACCTACTTACGTGTACAGTCGGGCAGATTGGACGCTATTTACACAATTGGCAGTTGTTGATTATGAAATGGTTTCAATCGAGGATATTGATATGGCCATTTGTAAAGTCACCGAAACAATTAAGAATGCAGCTGATGCATCAATTCCTAAGAGTTCCCCTATACCACACAGGCGCAGCAAACCTTGGTGGAATAAAGAATGCCAAGAAACATTTAAAAAACAAAGGAAGTTATGGGGGTTATTTAGGAGGTACCCCACAACGGAGAATCTTGTCGCCTTTAAGAGAGCAAGAGCTCTAGCTCGCAGAGCTCGTCGTCGAAGTCAGAAGGAATCTTGGTCTCGCTATGTATCTTCAATTACATCTTCCACATCCAGTAAACAGTTGTGGAGAAGAGTGAAAGCAGCCAATGGAATATATAGAGAATTATCTATTCCTATTTTAAAATCCGGAGCTGCTATATACTCTTCTCCTAAAGACATTGCTAATACACTTGGTGAAACCTTTGCAACCGTCTCCAGCAACGACTCTTATAGTCCTTCGTTTTTAAGGACTAAGAGTCGTGCTGAACGAACACCAATTCGTTTCAACCATGGTGAAGCCTTGCCTTACAACTGTGAATTTCGGATGTTGGAATTGAAGAGAGCATTACAGCAGGCCAATAATACCAGTCCAGGCCCTGATGGAATCAGCTATCAAATGCTTCGAAATTTAAGTTCAGACTCCCTATTGAACATATTACTTTTGTTCAATAGGATCTGGAATGAAAAGAAATTTCCTTCAGCTTGGAGTGAAGCGATAGTGATTCCGGTTCTTAAGGCTGGTAAAGATCCTTCAGATCCTTCAAATTATCGACCAATTGCTCTGACGAGTTGCTTCTGTAAGACTCTCGAACGTATGGTCAATGCCCGTCTCGTATATGTCTTAGAAAAAAATAAATATATACATATTAATCAGAGTGGCTTCCGTAAAGGGAGATCCACTCTTGATAATATCACATATTTGGAGACACAAATCCGCAATGCTTTTGTGCGGAGAAACCATCTGGTCTCCATTTTCTTTGACATTGAGAAGGCATACGACCGTACATGGCGATATGGAATTCTCCGTTCATTATATAATTTTGGCTTTCGGGTTAATCTTCCGATATTCCTAAAAAATTTTCTATGCTCCCGTTTTTTTAAAGTACGTATTGGAACAATATTTTCCAATACTTTTATTCAAGCCCAGGGTGTTCCCCAAGGCTCCATTTTAAGTGTCACAATTTTTAATTTATTCATCAGTAACATTCTACATCAACTACCACCATCAATAAATGGTACACTCTATGTTGACGACCTGCAAATATCATGTCAGGGTTCGAATATGCGGTTAATTGAGAGACAACTGCAAACAGCAGTTAACAAGCTTGCTGCATGGTGTGCTGAGAATGGCCATACTTTATCTCCTAGCAAGAGTAAATGTGTCCACTTCTGTAGAAAGACTAGCCTGCATAATGATCCAATAATTTACATCAACAACACTCCAATACAAGTAGTCAATGAAATAAAATTCTTGGGCATTATCTTTGACCGAAAATTAACTTTTCTTCCGCATGTTCTATATTTGCGGAAGAAGTGTGAGCGATCGCTTAATATCCTCAAGGTGTTGTCAAATACATCTTGGGGTGCAGATCGCACATCACTTCTTCGAGTATATCAGTCATTGATCTTGTCCCGCATTGACTACGGAAGTGTTGTTTATGGATCAGCTAGATCTTCCGTTTTACGAAGGTTGGACACAGTTCATCACTCTGCTTTGAGGATATGTTCTGGCGCCTTCCGCACATCACCCGTCCAGAGTCTATATGCTGTTTGTGAACAACTACCCTTAGACCTGAGACGAATGCAGCAATCTCTCAATTATTACGCAAAAATTATGTCGACCCCACATCACCCATTACGTTCCATGGTTCCTAATGCCTCTCTTAAAAGACTGTTTGATGCTCGACCAATGAGCATCCCACCTTTTCTCACAAGAGCCAAATCTTATCTGTGGCTCACAGACCTATGTGAGGTTCGGATAGAGTCTATTGATAATTTTGCTCATCCGCCTTGGTATGATCCAACCATTAATTTTAATAACTCTTTTGCTCAGTTTTTAAAATCAGACACAACACCTATTGTTTTTCAAATGCTATTTTCCTCTCATCGCTGTCAGTATAAATCATACACACCTGTATTCACGGATGGTTCAAAATCAGCAGGACACGTGGGCTGTGGAGTTTTTATAAATAACACAGTTTTTAGTCACAGTCTACATTCGTCCTGCTCCATTTTTACTGCTGAAGCCGCAGCTATCTTTTATGCGCTTCAGCTTGTGAATACAGATGAACATCGTCAATTTTGTATATATACTGACAGCATGAGTGTATTGAAAGCATTGAGAAACAATAGTTTTACTTGCCATCCTGTTGTGTCAAAGATTTTTAGAGCATTAGATTCCCTTGCTGGCAAGGGATATGATATTATATTTTGTTGGATACCAAGTCACGTAGGTCTTGATGGAAATGAGAGAGCGGATGCAGCAGCAAAGGCTGCATCAGACCCAATATTACCATCGGTCCCTCTCTCAGATGTGAGAAAGGCTATAAAACGTTTTATATATGGTCTATGGCAGGAATCATGGAGCTTACAGGTCGTCAACAAATTACATACCATTTTCCCATCCCTCACCTCATTATCAGTTTTACCGTTACGAAGTGCTGATGTTAGATTAACTCGCCTTCGTATCGGACACACACGTTTCACACACAAACATTTGTTTTTAAGTGATTTAAATCCATGGTGTGAGGCGTGTGATGAACCATTTTCTGTTTATCATATTTTAATCTCATGTTCTACTTTTAACGTTTACCGTTTTAAATTTTTTAAAACAAACCTTTTAACTCTATTTGATTTGCTGGGGGAGCCACCCCACAAGAACCTATTTGCTTTTTTGAGAGCAATAGGTTTTTTAAACTTTATATGAATTATATTTATACATTTTAAAATTTTATATATATTTGTTTTATCTTATTTAATATATACATTTTAAGTTAACTTATACACTGGTTTTTGTGTTTTAATATTTTAATGTTGCTTGGGTTTAAATATATATACATGAAAAAAAATAAGAAAAAAATAATAAATAAAATAAAAATACTCCTCCAAAACTTCATTGTTGGCGCAGCATGTCCTTTTTGGACCTTGCGCCATAAAACCCAACCAACCAACCAACCTCTCTTAAAAGACTTTTTAATGCTCGAACAATGAGCATCCCACCTTTTCTCACAAGAGCCAAATCATATCTGTGGCTCACAGACCTACATGATATTCGGATTGAGTCTGTAGATCAATTTGCTCATCCGCCTTGGTATAACCCAACATATACTTTTATCAATACCTTTGTTCACTACAGAAAATCTGACACAGCACCTATTGTTTTTCAACAGCTATATTTTTCTCATCGCTGTCAGTATCAATCATACAAACCTGTATTCACAGACGGTTCTAAAACAGCAGGACATGTGGGCTGTGGAGTTTTTATCAATAATACAGCATTTAGTTACAGCCTACATACATCCTGCCCCGTCTTTACTGCTGAAGCAACTGCCATCTGCTACGCGCTTCAGCATGTGAATACAGATGACTATCATCAATATTGTATATATACTGACAGCATGAGTATTATTGAAGCCTTGAAAAACAATAGCGTTATTTGTCATTCTGTTGTATCGAGAATTTTTAAAGCATTGGATTCCCTTGCTGGCAAGGGAAAAGAAATTGTATTTTGTTGGATACCAAGCCACATGGGTCTTGAAGGAAATGAGAGAGCAGATACAGCTGCAAAGGCTGCATCAGATCCAATATTACCATCAGTTCCTCTCTCAGATGTGAGAAAGGCTATAAAAAGTTTTATATATGGTCTTTGGCAAGAATCATGGAACTTGCAGGTCGTCAACAAATTACATACATATTTTCTCATCCCTCATCTCATTGTCAGTTTTACCGGTACGAAGTGCAGATGTTAGATTGACTCGCCTTCGTATCGGACACACACGTTTCACACACAGACATTTGTTTTTGAAGGAATTAAATCCTTGGTGTGAAACGTGTGATGAACCTTATACTGTTTATCATATTTTAATATCATGTCCAGATTTTAACCAACAACGTTTACACTTTTTTAAAACTGATTTTATAATTTTATTTGATATAATAGGGGATCCACCCCATAAAAACCTATTCGCTTTCTTGAGGGCAATAGGTTTTATACATTATATTTAATCTGTATTTTAGATTTTAAAAAAAATTATACAAATAATTGTTATTTTCATTTTCTATATTTTATAACTAGATTTTAATATAATATATACACTTATTTTTGTTTTTTTAATATTTTAATGTTGCTTGGGTTTTTGAAAATAAATAAAAAAAAATTAAAATGAAATAAAGTTACATAAAACTTATTCTTGGCGCAGCATGTCCAATTTTGGACCTTGCGCCATAAAACCCAACCAACCAATCAGCATGTGAATACAGATGATTGTCATGAATTTTGTATTTACACTGACAGCATGAGTATTATTGAAGCCTTGAAAAACAATAGTGTTACCTGTCATCCTGTTGTGTCGAGAATTTTCTCAACATTGGATTCCCTTGCTGGCAAGGGATATAAAATAATATTTTGTTGGGTACCAAGTCATGTAGGTCTTGATGGAAACGAGAGAGCGGATACAGCTGCAAAGGCAGCTAAAGATCCAATTTTACCATCGGTTCCGCTCTCAGATGTGAGAAAGGGTATAAAAAGATTTATATGTTCCCTAAGGGAAGAATCATGGAACTTGCAGGTCGGAAACAAACTCCATAACATTTTCTCATCCCTCACCTCATTATCAGTTTTACCGCGACGAAGTGCAGATGTTAGATTGACTCGCCTTCGTATCGGACACACACGTTTCACCCATAGACATTTGTTTTTGAGTGAATTAAATCCTTGGTGTGAAACCCCCTCAGGGGGTTTACCTTCTTTAGGTAAACACGGGTGTCACAATCCCGAGGTACCCTAGTGATCTGTCCTCTTTCTTTTTTCCCCTCTCCTCTACTCTTCTGCTTTTTCTTCCTCTTCTCCCTCAGTGTGGTTGCCTCGCAAGAGGTTGAGGGCTCCCCTTGAGTAGCTTTCGCCGCTCTGTTGCTATTAGCTACTCTTGAGGACTAAATCACCCACGTGTTTGCCGTGCGTGGAGACCCGTGTCCCTGGAAAGGAGGATCCTGGTAATTGAGGCCTCCAGAGACCAACACATTGCTTTGGCCTCTGCTTCAGGTAAACGGGAGGTGTGTTGTGGTCCTCAGCACATCAATCGGCTTTATGGATCAAGCGATCGGTACATCTACTGGGTGACTCGTTAAGGGTGGAGGCCACTTCAGGGATGTACTGTGAGCGTATAGGACCTGGCTAGCACTGGTGCAGCTGGTCTGCATCCCCTTGTTGGACTCGGTGGTGGGTGGTGCCGTCAGGTCCCGAATATTCCATCTCAAATATGGAAACACAACTATTCTCATCTCTCCCACGGGAGCATACTTTTAAGCTAATAAAGGCAAGATTTTACATTGTGAAAAGGAAGGAGGGTACCTTTGATAATGTATCCCCTTTCCTAATCCAAAAAGGTATCAGTGGCAGTATCGGCGAAGTAAAGAGCATTCGGAAACTTCGTTCTGGTGATTTGATGGTTGAAGTTGCTTCAGATGCACAAGCAGCTCTGATTAGCAACATGAATACGCTAGCTAACCTTGAGGTGTCCGTCCAACCTCATATGAACCTTAACATCTCACGTGGTGTGGTATCCGCCAAGGATTTGCTAAATACGCCAACGGACGAGATCTTAGAAAATCTCATAGATCAAAAGGTCTGTGCTGTAAAACGCATCACTATCAGACGAGATGGGCAGTTTATTAATACTAAGCATCTCGTACTGACATTTGCGACGCCAGACCTACCGCAGCATATTAAAGCTGCGTATATGCATCTATCCGTTAGGCCGTTCATTCCAAATCCTTTGCGTTGTTTCCAGTGCCAGAGATTTGGACACTCCAAAGCGGCTTGCCGGGGCAAACTGACTTGCGCTCGCTGCGCAGCAGTTGGCCACGACAGCTCGTCTTGTACTGCAAAGGAGAGGTGTGTCAACTGTAAAGGTGACCACCCCTCCTACGCTAGAAGTTGTCCTATCTGGATACTGGAAAAAGAGATCACAACCACTAAAGTTAAAAATAATTGTTCATACCCTGAGGCAAGACGTGCAGTCACAGCACGTACACCTCAAGCAGGAGTTAGCTATGCATCTGTCGCCGCCAAGGTCACCAGAACGGCTAGTACCCAAACGGATGCTCTTTCACTTCCAATAGTCAAATTACCCCATACATCTGAGAAAAAGTCAAAAACAACATCCGCAAATACTCTCCGTAGAAAAGCTCCGATGGCTAAATCTAAAGCCCTAAAGGCATTAAAACTTAAATCTGCAAAGGAGGGCAATTTTAGACCCTCCATATCCACCCGTAAAGCCTTATCCCTTGAAGCTGACGCTGTGTCTCTACATCCCTCTGACGAAGATCTGTCACTCGAGGAGATGTCAGATGACATGCCTTCCAGCTCCGGGAAAGGAGCTTTTCAAATTAAACAATAACTTCCTTTGTTTCTTGGAACTGCCATGGTTTGCGTTCTCATCATGATGACATCAAGTCTATAATTTCAGCCTACAACCCCGCATGTGTTGCACTTCAGGAAACATTCCTGAAGTCTAGCAATAACTTTTCCATGCGTGGGTTTAAAAGCTTTAGAAAGGACTGTGGTGTAGATGGTGCAGTGTCTGGAGGTGTTTGTATATTAACATCTAATACTTTTCCCAGCACTGCCCATCCATTGAATACTACTCTACAGGCTGTTGCTATAAGAATTCATACTTCATGCTTGTTGACAGTCTGTAGTTTATATTTGCCACCACACGATGTCATCCGCCAAGAGGAACTCGATGCATTAGTAGATCAGCTGCCAACACCATTTCTGGTGTTAGGTGACTTTAACGGCCATAGTTCTTTGTGGGGAAATGATGATACTAATTCTCGCGGTCGGCAGATAGAGCGGTTTATTTCAGATAACAGTCTCTGTCTGCTTAATACCGACGAGAAGACTTATTTCCATGTACCCACAAGAACATTTCATTCTCTCGATCTGGCCATTTGTTCTCCATCTCTTCTGCCATTGTTAAATTTAATTGTAGGAAATGATCTGCACAATAGCGATCATTTTCCTCTCGTCATCTCCCAGACTGGAGGTAGTAGTGTAGGACAACGCCTACCTACTTACGTGTACAGTCGGGCAGATTGGACGTTATTTACACAATTGGCAGTTATTGATGATGCAATGGTTTCGATCGAAGACATTGATATTGCCGTTTTTGAAGTCACACAAACAATTAAGAATGCAGCAGATGCATCAATACCAAAGAGTTCCCCTATACCACACCGGCGTTGCAAACCATGGTGGAATAATGAATGCAAACAAACTTATAGAAAACAAAGGAAGTTATGGGGGTTATTTCGGAGGTACCCCACAACGGAGAATCTTATCGCCTTCAAGAGAGCAAAAGCATTAGCTCGCAGAGCACGTCGTCGAAGTCAGAAGGAATCCTGGTCTCGCTATGTATCCTCAATTACTTCTTCCACATCCAGTAAACAGTTGTGGAGAAGAGTGAAAGCAGCCAATGGAATATATAGAGAATTTTCCATTCCTATTTTGAAATCCGGAGCTGCTATATACTCTTCTCCTAAGGACATCGCTAACGTCCTTGGTGAAACCTTTGCTAACGTCTCAAGCAACGACTCTTATAGTCCTTCGTTCTTAAGGACAAAGAGTCGTGCTGAGCGAACACCAATTCGTTTCAACCATCGACAAGCTTTGCCTTACAACTGTGAATTTCGGATGTTGGAATTGAAGAGAGCATTACAGCAGGCCCATGATACTAGCCCAGGACCAGATGGAATCAGCTATCAAATGCTTCGCCATTTAAGTCCAGACTCCCTGTTGAACTTACTTTACCTGTTCAATAGGATCTGGACTGAAAATAAATTTCCATCACTTTGGAGCGAAGCAATAGTGATTCCGATCCTTAAGGCTAGTAAGGATCCTTCTGTTCCTTCAAATTATCGACCAATTGCTCTGACGAGTTGCTTGTGTAAGACTCTCGAACGTATGGTCAATGCCCGTCTCGTATATGTCTTAGAAGGAAACAAATGTATCCATATCAATCAGAGTGGCTTCCGTAAAGGAAGATCCACTCTTGATAATATTACATTCCTGGAAACCCAAATCCGCAACTCTTTTGTGCGGAGGAACCATCTGGTTTCCATTTTCTTTGACATCGAGAAGGCATATGATCGTACGTGGCGTTATGGAATTCTCCGTAGGATGTATGATTTTGGCTTTAGGGGTAATTTGCCGATATTTATACAAAACTTTTTACGCTCCCGTGGTTTTAAAGTTCGTATTGGTACGTTTTTGTCCAATACTTTTAACCAACCTGAAGGTGTTCCTCAGGGAAGTATTTTAAGTGTCACACTTTTTAATATTCATATCAGTACCATACTTCATCAACTTTCACCTCCTGTGCATGGTACTCTGTATGTTGATGACCTGCAAATATCTTGTGAAGGGTCTAACATGAATTTAATTGAGAGACAATTACAAACATCTGTTAATAAAATTGCTGCATGGTGTGCTGAGAATGGCCATACACTATCTCCTAGCAAGAGCAATTGTGTCCATTTCTGCAAGAAGACTAGCCTCCACAATGATCCCGTCATTTGTATAAACAACACACCTATACCAGTAGTCAATGAGGTAAAATTCCTCGGAGTGATATTTGACCGTAAACTAACCTTTCTTCCGCATATATTATATCTGCGGAAGAAGTGCGAGCGATCGCTCAATATCCTCAAGGTGCTTTCAAACACATCTTGGGGTGCTGATCGCACGTCACTCCTCCGAGTTTACCAATCACTTATTTTATCCCGTATAGACTACGGTTGTGTTGTTTACGGATCTGCTAGGTCTTCTGTTTTACGCAGACTGGACACCGTCCATCATTCTGCTCTGAGAATATGTTCAGGCGCATTCCGCACATCACCCGTCCAGAGTCTTTATGCAATATGCCTACAATTGCCTTTAGACCTGCGACGAATGCAGCAGTCTCTCAATTATTATACTAAGATCATGTCGACCCTTGATCATCCATTACGTTCTGTGGTTCCTAATGCCTCTTTAAAAAGACTTTATGATGCTCGACCATTGAGCATCCAACCTTTTCTCACAAGAGCCAAATCACATCTCTGGCTCACAGACCTATGTGATGTTCGGATAGAGTCAATTGATCAATTTCTCTATCCACCTTGGTATGAACCAACAAATACCTTTATAAATACCTTTGCTCAGTTCAAAAAATCCGACACAACACCTATTGTTTTTCAACAGCTATACTTTTCTCATCGCTGTCAGTATCAATCATATAAACCTGTATTCACAGATGGTTCTAAAACAGCAGGACATGTGGGCTGTGGAATTTTTACCAATAATACAGATTTTAATTACAGCCTACATCCATCCTGCTCCATCTTTACTGCTGAAGCAACCGCCATTTACTACGCGCTTCAGCTTGTGAATACAGACGACTATCATCAATATTGTATATATACTGACAGCATGAGTATTATTGAAGCCTTGAAAAACAATAGTGTTATCTGTCATCCTGTTGTGTCGAGAATTTTTAAAGCATTGGATTCCCTTGCTGGCAAGGGAAAAGAAATTGTATTTTGTTGGATACCAAGCCACATGGGTCTTGAAGGAAATGAGAGAGCAGATGCAGCTGCAAAGGCTGCATCAGATCCAATATTACCATCCGTTCCTCTCTCAGATGTGAGAAAGGCTATTAAAAGTTTTATATATGGTCTTTGGCAGGAATCATGGAACTTACAGGTCGTCAACAAATTACATACCATTTACCCATCCCTCACCTCATTATCAGTTTTACCGTTACGAAGTGCTGATGTTAGATTGACTCGCCTTCGTATCGGACACACACGTTTCACACACAAACATTTGTTTTTAAGTGATTTAAATCCATGGTGTGAGGCGTGTGATGAACCATTTTCTGTTTATCATATTTTAATCTCATGCTCTACTTTTAACGTCTACCGTTTTAAATTTTTTAAAACAAACCTTTTAACTATGTTTGATTTGCTGGGGGAACCACCCCACAGAAACCTATTTGCTTATTTAAGAGCAATAGGTTTTTTAAATTTTATATAATTACTAAATTTATATTTATACATTTTAAAATTTATATATATTTGATTTTTTATGTTCTATTATATATGGATTTTAAAATAATTTCTACACTAATTTTTGTTTTTTAAAATTTTAATGTTGCTTGGGTTTTCAAAGGAAATACATATTTATAAATAAAATAAAAAAAGTAAATAATATAAAGTATATTTTTCGAAAAATTTATTCTTGGCGCAGCATGTCCATCTTTGGACCTTGCGCCATAAAACCCAACCAACCAACCAACCTTGGTGTGAAACGTGAGATGAACTTTATACTGTGCATCATATTTTAATTTCATGTTCATGTTTTAACCATTTACGTATACACTTTTTTAATACAGATATTTTAACTTTATGTGATTTATTGGGAGATCCACCCCACAGAAACCTTTTGCGTTTTTAAGAGCAATAAGTTTTTTACCATATATTTGATTTAATTTTAAATTTTTGTATTATTTATATATATTTTTTGTATACAGGGTGATTATAAAAAAACTTTGCCAACATCTGCACTTCCAGCGTCCATTCTATTTAACCGATCAAGATGATACTTCAAATATAGTTCTTTTGAGATATGCGCTCGAGATTCTGTGAATGGCAACACAGTGGCCCTCGCGGTTACAGTTATAGTGACAGAAACTCGAAATTTTCGAATGGCAACGCCTACTTTTTACCATCGCAAAATGTTCAGCACATGCGAAAACCCTAAATAGCGTTGAAACGGTACCGATATGTCCGAAAACCGACGTGTTATACACATACAAACAGTTCTTCAAGGCGCACGGAGGAATAATGCATACGACAGAGACAAGACACTGCTCAATGATGAGAACACATAGAGAAAAAAAATCTTTATTAATTTCAAACATTTTCCACATGAGTGCCATCACAGGCAATTACGCATTGCATGCGGGATACGGTGGACAATGTCGCTGCACGCAACATGGCACGAGGGATGTTTCCAATCTCACGCCGTATAGAATCCTTTAAGTCCGACAATGTTTGAGGATTGCACAGATAAACTCTGGATTTGAGATAGCCCCAAAACCAGAAATCCATAGGCGTCAGATCTGGGGATCGCGCAGGCCACGGAAAAAGATAATAGCGTGAGATGATGCGATCACCAAAATGCTGATCCAGGAGCCTTTTATTTGACCTCGCTGTATGTGGAGGTGCGCCATCTTGCATCCAAACAATGTCATTGAGTGCATTCAGCCGACGCAACTCCGGTAAGACATAATTTTTCAGCATGGCTGCATACCGAGGGCCCGTTACAGAACATGTTGCAGGGCCAGTCGGGGTCGTTTCCTCAAAGAAGAACGGGCCCAGAACAAATGTAGCTGTAATGCCGCTCCACGCAGTCACTTTGGCTTCAAATAATGGTACTGGCGCCACAGCATGAGGATTCGTCTCTCCCCAGTGCACACAATTCTTTGTGTTAATGCTGCCATTTAAGGTGAAATGCGCCTCGTCCATCACTAGTATGCGAAGTGGCCAGTCGTTATCCGCATCATATCGTAACAAAAATGCATTTGCGAAGTCCAGATGTTGTTGTGGGTCACCCGGCTCCAACATCTGGACGCGCTGGAACCGATAGGGAAACATGTGAAGTACCGAGCGCAAGAGCTTGCGGACCGTTGAGTTCGGAATATCCAACACGCGCGCTATGCCTCTTGCGGTTTCTGTGTGTCCTGCAGTCACTGTATGGTGCACTTCCATGACAACGTCCTTAGAAACAATTGGCCGTCCGGAGCGCTGTTTGTCACAGGTGCAGCCTGTATCTTCGAATTTCCGCACTAAATCACGCAGAGCTTGCAGAGTACATGGGCCGCGTCGTTGTCGATGATTGCGGCGATACACACGCAAGGCTTCCGCAGCGTTCATCCCATTTTGGTAATAGAGTTTGATCAATTCACCGCGAACTTTCCTAGGAAGACTCATATCGTCGGCATGTGCGAGTTCCCGAATGACGACTTCGCATACCCGCTTGGTATTTTATAGGTTTCCTACGCTGAATATCTGGCGACCGGCGTTCTGTGATTGGTTTCTTGACTCTGTCACATGCAAATTTATTGCGTGCCCCCAGATCGTGTTTTATTGGCCGGTTTTCAGAACTCTTTTTTGTGTTTGCAGAAAACGTCCGTTTTTAGACATATCGGTACCGTTTCAACGCTATTTAGGGTTTTCGCATGTGCTAAACATTTTGCGATGGTAAAAAGTAGGCGTTGCCATTCGAAAATTTCGAGTTTCTGTCACTATAACTGTAACCGCGAGGGCCACTGTGTTGCCATTCACAGAATCTCGAGCGCATATCTCAAAAGAACTATATTTGAAGTATCATCTTGATCGGTTAAATAGAATGGACGCTAGAAGTGCAGATGTTGGCAAAGTTTTTGTATAATCACCCTGTATATTTATTTGTCTGTCTCTATATGTACCTAAGGTTTTTAATTACTTCATATACATTTATTTTTATTTTTTAAAGTTTTAATGTTGCTTGGTTTTATAAAGAATATATAAAAAAATTGAAATCATAGTTTTGGCGCAGCATGTCCAATTATGGACCTTGCGCCATAAAACCCTACCAACCAACCAACCAACCAACCAACCGCATATTTTACATTTGCGGAAGAAGTGTGAGCGATTGCTTAATATCCTCAAGGTGTTATCAAATACATCTTGGGGTGCAGATCGCACATCACTACTTCGAATTTATCAGTCATTGATTCTATCCCGCATTTACTACGGATGTGTTGTTTACGGATCAGCTAGATCTTCTGTTTTACGAAGACTGGACACCGTTCATCACTCTGCTTTGAGGATATGTTCTGGAGCATTCCGCACATCACCCGTCCAGAGTCTATACGTTGTATGCCATCAACTACCGTTAGACCCGAGACGAATGCAGCAAACTCTAAATTATTATGCAAAAATTAATTCGACTCCGCATCACTCATTACGTTTCATGGTTCCTAATGCCTCTCTTAAAAGACTGTTTGATGCTCGACCAATGAGCATCCCACCTTTTCTAACACGAGCTAAATCACATCTATGGCTCACAGACCTATGTGATGTTCAGATAGAGTCTATAGACCAATATCTCTATCCACCTTGGTATGAACCAACAAATACATTTATGAATACTTTTGCTCAATTTAGAAAATCGGACACAAAACCTATTGTTTTTCAACAGCTATATTATTCTCATCGCTGTCAGAACCAATCTTACAAACCTGTATTCACGGATGGATCTAAAACCTCAGGACATGTCGGCTGTGGAATTTTTATCAATAACATGACTTTTAGCTACAGCCTACATTCGTCCTGCTCCATCTTTACTGCTGAAGCCACAGCTATTTATTATGCGCTTCAGCATGTGAATACAGATGATTATCTTCAATACTGGATCTATACTGACAGCATGAGTATTTTAGAGGCTTTGAAAAACAATAGCGTTACATGTCATCCAGTTGTGTCCAGAATTTTTAAAGTATTAGATTCCCTTGCTGGCAAGGGAAAAGAAATTGTATTTTGTTGGATACCAAGCCACATGGGTCTTGATGGAAACGAGAGAGCGGATGCAGCTGCAAAGGCTGCTGAAGATCCAATTTTACCATCGGTTCCGCTCTCAGATGTGAGAAAGAGTATAAAAAGATTTATTTGTTCCCTTTGGGAAGATTCATGGAACTTGCAGGTCGGAAACAAACTATATACCATTTTCTCATCCCTCATTTCATTATCAGTTTTACCGTTACGAAGTGCTGATGTCCGTTTGACTCGCCTTCGTATCGGACACACACGTTTCACACACAGGCACTTATTTCTAAGTGAGTTGGGTCCATGGTGTGAAACGTTTGATGAACCCTACACAGTATATCATATTTTAATCTCATGTCAAGATTTTAACCATTTACGTTTACACTATTTTAAAACTGATATTTTAACTTTATTGGATATATTGGGAGATCCACCCCATGGAAACCTATTTGCATTTTTGAGAACTATAGGTTTCTTTAATTTTATTTAAATATATATTATGAATTTTAAAATATATATACATTTAATTATTATTTGCTTTCTATATTTCATAAAAGATTTTAAAATTATATTTACACTTATTTTTGTTTTTTAAAATTTAAATGTTGTTTGGGTTTTTTTTTTAAAAAAAAAGAGTAAATAAAATAAAGTAAATCAACAATAATTTTAGACTTGGCGCAGCTTGTCCTCTTTGGACTTTGCGCCAGAAAACCCAACCAACCAACCACATAGGAATAGATGGCAATGAGAAAGCTGATGCGGCCGCTAAATCTGCATCTACTTCCATTTTTCCTTCAGTACTATTAATGGATGTGAGAAAAGGATTCAAACATTTTATATATTCTCTTTGGCAGGAATCCTGGAACCTGCAAGTCATTAACAAACTCCATTCCATCTTTTCATTCATCATTCCATTATCTGTTTTATCTACACGAAGCGCAGACGTTAGACTGACTCGGCTTCGAATTGGTCACACGCGTTTCACCCACAAACATTTGATCTTAAGTGATCTCCAACCATGGTGTGAAAAGTGTGATGAACCATTCACTGTATATCATATTTTAGTTGTATGTCCAGATTTTAACCATCATCGTTTTAGATATTTTAACAGTAATATTTTAACACTAGAAGACCTGCTTGGAGAACAACCCCATCGCAATCTCTTTGCGTTTTTAAAAGACATAGGATTTATGAATTTTATCTGATCTACAAATATTTTATTTAAATTTTATACATGTGTATATTGTTTGTACAGAGACTTTTAATGTACATTTTAAAATACATAGGATTTATGAATTTTATCTGATTTACAAATATTTTATTTAAATTTTAAGCTTTTAATTTTGTACATGTGTATATTGTTTGTATAGAGACTTTTAATGTACATTTTAACTTCTATGTACTGTGTAATGTATTTTTATTCTATATTTTTAATTGGTTGAAAAAAAACTTATATATAGTATAATATCTTGTGATTGACGCAGCTTGTCCTTATCTGGACCTTGCGCCATTAAACCCAACCAACCAACCAACCAATCATTATTCAAGTTCGAATAGTGAAATTATATGGATAGAATTCATTCTGTATTAATTGCAAATGTTTCAGATTATTTCAATATTCAGTAAAAGTGAACATTACGGTCACAGCCTCGACAATTGGTGTAAATTGTTTCGCCAAGCGGAGAAGACGTAAGTATTGAAGTTGGATTAACAACCCATAATGGACGCCAGTCTTTTTGAAAAGGATAATAACCATATAAGAAATCGAGGATTTTTCCCGATTTCTTTAAATTACATTAATATAGTGATATATACATTTGTCGACTTTTTGCGCTTGGCGAGCTGTGACCGAAATGTTCACTTTAGTCCAATATTCCATGTTGAGTGAAAAATATATTATATATTTTTTAATTATTTTTTTACAATTCCTGTAGTTTTTACTTTAGTAAATAAAAATATGCATGAATTGTGCAACATATTTATTTGGATGATATCTTTAATGTCCTAGAAAAACACAGATATTGTAAATGTGTGTGTTGCTTGTAATATTTGCAATATTATAGATTAAAATACATTAGCAATATTTTATATTGCTTTTTAAACAGTATACCAGAATATCTTGATATTAGAAACAAATGAGTTTTTTAAGAAGCTACAAAAACATTATGCATATTTACAAGTTAAATATAAACATAAGATATTTAACATTAAGTTTAAACACATACATACATTCTTTAGTGGCATTGGGAATCGAACCCAGCCCTTTCAGATGGAAGGCCGATGGCTTAACCACAAGGCTACCATGACCTCCTATCTCGGATTTGAATATTTGTAGTGGTTAGAAAACCACTTTAAACTGTTGGACCTGGTTAATTAGCCATAGTGTTCAAAAATGACCGTTGACAAATCAAACTAAACCATCACACGAAGATCATTAACATTTATCTAATTGGTGTCCTTCAGATTTTTTTAAATTTGGGTAATCTTGTATTTGTATCATATTAAAAGCTGCCATGTATTGAGTTAATAGATCTGTGCTGTAATTAAGAATGTTCTCAAAAGTAATTCATACGAAAAAAGTATAATGAGCATATTGTAGCAGTTAAATCCAGTAATTGTAATAGAAAATCTTGTTGTCTAAAAGTTCCTTTCAACAGGTGCATAAATAATTGTACGAGGATTTGCAATGCATGAGTTATTTTTCAAAGTAAGCGTGTTTTTAATCTGTTTACAAAATTTTTTAAACTATTTTGGTATTCCTTTGAAACAAACATATATATTAAACAGGTAATGAATTTACTCTTTTGAAAAATAATTCATTACAATTACAATTAGCATTCTAATGTGTTTATGCGCATACGTGTTTGGGGCATATAACGTATCACTTGCATATCGTGGAGGATAAATAAAAAGAAAGAATTTTTTTATGGAAGTTTCTGATCTTTTTGTTAATAACATGTTTTTTTTTTTTTTTTAATCTTTATGAATATGTTTCAAGTAACTGATACAGAACTTCATCACAATTAATTGAACCAATAAGATTACTCTAAAGGATATCTCCTGGTAAGTACTTTTTATCTGTGTTGTGATGTAGGAATCATTATTATATATATTTTGGATCTGGTAAATCGTTGGATATATGCCTCACTGGTACTTTAAAATGTATTTTAGATTAGCTTTAACTGTAATATATTATTTTTTCATATACTGTTAAATAAAATTGTTAAAGAGCTATATGAATGTCCCATATCTTTGAAATCAAAATGCTAATGTTCTTGAGTAAAAACAATGCTTTTATATAACACTAAATTCGATAGTGAGAACTGAAATTTCTTATGATAAAGGTGTACTAACATTTGATTTCATTCTAAAAATTTTCTTTATTTTGTAAAAAAATTGAATTTAAGTTTTTGTGATATTTTTTGTGTTAATATTCCATTTATTTTCTTCAAAATTTGTTTCATCTAAAATAGACATAGTATTTTTTTTCTACATATGTAAGTACTTAGCAGGTAAATAAAAGATTGAATGAAAAAAAACATTCTAAACTTTCGTTTACTTCTATTACTTTCCGGGACTTTGTAAAAGAATGGTAATTCCGTCCTCATATGCAGATAATTTCAGTGAAAATTTCACGCCTGTCATAGAATGCTTGACGAACACAGAGAGAGAATGAGCTTTTTATTATTATGAAAGCTTATGCTTTGACAAACAGGTTAAGTAAATCAGCGCTGATTTCATGCAAATATACGCACACCTCGTCAACCCCATCCACGGCTTAAAGATTATCGAGCACATTTTGTGTAAAACGTGAATTAATTCTACTGGAACACAAATACAAAAGGCAGATGATATTCTTATGCCTTTATGATATCCAGGTTATGAAGTCAACAAGTGGAAATTGATAAATGACAGTAGATATACAATATAATTTTTACCACTTATTGTGAATCCTGCTTTGGCGGTTTTTCATTGACACAAAAGTAAACTGATTTATTTTTATTTGGTGTAAATGTCCTGATGTTATTATATGCAGGAAATATGTTTCACTGAATCTATTATGAGCTATGGCAACAATAGAATAATTAAAAAGTTTCGTCTGAACGAGTTTAGATAGTTGAATCAGACTACTTTTGCAAAATTCTTCGATAGATCGAAATTATGTATCTTCTCTTCATGTATGTACCCTTGAATGCAATTAATCTCTATGAAATAGTTTAATAAGTTGGTAATTTCGTAAACAAACGGTTTTGCAGTCAGGTAAGATTTTTGTATTTATTAAAATCTAATTCAATTGTTAAATTTTCCAAGAATAATATTTTTTATTTCTTTTCTTTTTTTATTTTTCGGTGAAGTATAAAATCCATTCTATATAAATCAACATATTGAAATATCACATAACACTTAAGACTGAAAAATGGGAACGATAAAATAATGAAAACTTTTTTTTCAGAAAAAAAAAACTTATTTGTGTGCAGAATATTTTTTAATTTGCTGTTTCATAAGATTATTATGAAAGAAATAATTGCTTAAGTATCTACATTTAATAACTATCCTAACCTATGTTGAAAAAATATTACACTCTGCTTTAGGTAAATACTTACCGAATATATATATATATATATAATATCAATATAAAACTCAGAATCACTCTTTCTAAAAGCAGTCTACCAACAACAAAGGTTAAATATCCTACAGGAATAAAGTTAAAAATATTTTAGTTTTAAGTAAATAGGTAAAAGAAAAACTTAGAGATAATTTTCAAATACTAAATTAAACTGAAAAGGGAAACCAGTTACCATATAAGATTAAAATCACATGCAGTATTATATAATTTAGAAGTTTTGAAGGTTAAATTTAAAAAAGCTTTGTTTTGTCTTCATTATTTGATGTTTTAGATTTCAATCTGCATTTCTCTTTCTCTATACATGTGGGAAAAACTTCAGGGATTTTTCCCCTGAAAGGTCTTATTTCTTATTCAGATCAATGTGATAGTTTCTTAACATATATATCAGAGAAAAAATAAAATAATATATGATATGTGTTATACACTGCTTATATCATGAAAGATACACAATGATACATTACATTAGAATGATACATTGTGCTTATTATGTTAAGAAAAAAATTCACAAACGGTAATCGTAAGACACGATTTAAATCCAAACGATGATTTTTTTAAAAACTTTAGACGTGAATGTAGCATTTTTCGAATAAAAGTAAACAAAAAATGTTCAATGATCAAACGATCATATAATATACATAATTTAGTATAATGCATAAGAGTTCATGATAATTTAATAATTATAAAGGAGAAATTTTGTTGCTATTGAAAGAGTTTTCATTGCTTTTATCCAGCGTGAAAATCATTTACATAAAAATTACTTCATTTAATTGTCATTTTCATATAGTATTTGCTTGCATCAAGTTTTTATTTTGGCATGTTTAAAAATTTTCCTTAGTCAGTGAGGTTTTTAAGTAGCTTAATATATCATAGCTTTCGTCTTATCTAAAAGGTTTTTAAAATTGTTAAAATTCCATTAAATGTATAATGTTTTCGTTCATTTTTACATACTTCTATTTAAAATATTTACGCTAATTCATCAGATTTTTCATTAAAATTGAATTCAATATCTGTTTCAAATTGGTTTAAATAATATTAATAATATAAAATGTAATCTAATGTCCCTTTATTATTCATATTTTTAAATTAATATTGAAGATTATATTTTGGCAATGGAAAATTTATGAATCAAAATATGCGTTGAAAAGCACAATTTTTACCCATACTGCATAGCGAAATATTGTACTTCTATCTCATGAAATCGAAAATTTATAAGCTTCCAAAAATCGATATTTTTGATGCTTCCTTTATTTTTATGAAAAATGTAAACCAGTATTGACTAGAAATTTAAGAAACATTTTCTTACTCTAGTCATTACTGGTTTACATTCAGAAATATTTTAAAATAGAAATGATTAAGCAATTAAATTTTTTATAGAAGTTCAATGTAAAAATTAAAATTTATTATTCGCAACCAAATATGGTATGACTTTTTTAAATATTATTTTTTTTAAATCTATAAAAATCAAATAATATTTATTTTGAATCTACTTATTTCAGTCATGATATTACTTCAATCTTTTAAGAAAACAATAGTTAATTGCCTATTTTTATTCCGGAAAACATGTATGCCTATTTAACATATTTTGATTGACTTTTTCTTGCTTATTCTTAAGAAGTTCAATATTAGTTATCTTAGAATGTCTTATATTACATTAATTTATTTTTAATAGACAAATTTATAATGATAAAGTTGTCTATTACTTTTAATCGAAAAGGTATTTGCTTTAATTAAAATCAAGTAATTAAATATCATGTAAAAATACATAAATCTGATATAATTATTTCTTTAGACTTCCATATTATATTTTGATTTTCAAGGAAATAGTACTTGTAGAATTACCTTCATTTAAACAAATCAAAGTCTTAGGTCTTAAAAAAATTAAGGCCTTAAAAGTGTTTCTTCTCAAAGTACTAACGATGCAATAATCGATATGATCACTCACTTAGTACATGAGAAAATGGTTCTGATTTGTTCATAAAAAATTCATTGTATAAACTTAAAAGTAAAAGTTGGCCACTTTATATTCTGAGGCTTTAATAATTATTATTTCAAATATTATGAATACTTTTTTCAGAAGATTAATTAAAACAATATTTTCATAATAATATATATATTATTTTAAACTCATAATTTGAAAATGCCATTCAAAATATTTATCCTAATGATTATAAAAACTTTTGTTGTTGTTGTTGCCGTGTGCTAGCTAGGCTGGCAATATGGGGTGCGCTTGCTCCACTTTTCCAACTGGACCATATTTCAGTGTGGAGTCCGACTTCCTCAGTACACACATGCCATAGGTACACGTGTATAGGATAGGCAACCATTCACAACCCATACATACAAGGAAAGGACAAAGACAGGATAGATAAAGAGATAAAGTACATCCATGCTCGAACCGGGATTCGAACCCAGGATCTCCCTATCCGCAGTCAGGCACGTTGACCACTAGACAAGTTGGGCGGCATAAAAACTGTTAAATAAAGTAAGTAGAATAAAAAAATTTCTGAATAAACTAACAAACAAACTAAATTGACATAAAAAAATAAAAAATTGCTCTTTTAACATTGTTATATATAAAAACCAGAAATCCATATTGAAATTTTCTATACAACGTAAAAGAACCGAACATTTAATCTTACTTAGGAATCTCGCTGTTTTTTTATTCATTTTTAAATTGTACTATTTTTATAAAGATACACATGTATTGTCAAATGTGGTAATAAATTTCCAGATATCTCTTGATAAATACTGTTCCTAGAACAATTTATATAATTTTTTTAAATTAAATTGAAATTTAAATTGAATTGTCAGTTTTTTTATTTATTATTTGCATGGAAGTATTAAAATGTTTTGCACATTTTTTGGGGGGATTTTAAACTATGTCAATATAATGGCCTTTACTTTCCTTTTAAAAATAGATTGAAGTTTAAAAACTGATTTAATATTCCACATGATCTAAATGAAAGGAAAAATTTTTAATTTTAATATGGATATTTAAAACTAGCTAATTATAGAAGTTAATGTCGATCTCTTATACATTTCAACACTACGGTAAGAAATTTCGTAAACATGATTATTTTAGTTTGTATAGAAAATCAATAAAAAGGAAGAATATAATTGCTTTGTAATGAGGAAAAGTTCAGAAAAATAAACATACAACCATTCATTGTAGTCGAAAATATAGGTATTCTAGTTTTCCCTATATTTTGCTAATTTAAATTGGATAAATTTTCCTTGCCAAAGGAATATAACGTTATCTAGAATTTTTGCTATACATTTATTGCTAATTTTTTTTGTAAAAATATTAGTTGTATTTATTATTTGAATCATAAATCTGTTTCTGAATTTTCAAATATTATTATTATCAAATTAAGAGTTTTATTGGATATTTGCTTGTTAAAATTGGATAAATTTTCTACTACAGTAGCTAGCTTAGCCTAAAAATAAACCTTTAAATTACCAATAGAGTGAAATAAATCCTTATTATATTAAAATAAAAGTTTACTTCAAGTAAATAAAATTAAACATACTTTAAAATAATTCAAATTATATATAAATGGTAAAGATGTAAAAATATTTCTGCATATCCTTTAGAAGATAATTTTATTTGAGTTCTACAAAAATAATGACATATTCCTGCTTAATTTCTAATTTTTTAAAGAATTAAAATACATCTTACAAATTTTATTAATATCTGGAACAATCTACGCGTCTTTCAAAAATTTTTGGGACAGCATTTTTTATTAAACTCTTTAGGAGAAAGTTTTGAGGAATACTTTAATATTTAAAAATTACCTTGTATGTCAAGTACTATTAATTATATAAAAACACATAAGGACCGATCTAATTATATTTTATTATCTAGCAAGCATATTATTAACAATTAAATGATATTCTAATTAGATAAAGTGGAAATAATTATTTTGGACTGTCTTAATCCATTAAAAGATTAGATGTGAATATTACTTTCTACGCCATATATAATTCTTTTGGATGACACAAAAATAACATACGACAAATGTGTTTTTGCCTCTTTTAGTATAAATTACAATTTAATAAAATATATATAGAAAAGAATCGCATTTGTCAAACATTGCTTTTAAAAAATTATTTCTTGCTAATTATTTTTTAAATGTGATCTTTCAAAAAATTTAGACATTACTATTTTTTTTCATTATCATCAAATGAGAAAAAAAATTGTTTTTTTATTGAAAATAAATTTTAGATAATTTTAAAATTTTTCATTTAGATTCATTGTAATCTTACTAATAAACGCTTTACTTCATTAATTGTAAAATAGCTGACTGTAAAGCAGCGATTTTATTATTTAATTAAAATAATTAAATCACTGCTTTACAGTCCTGAACTTAAAATATTACTTTAACTCCTGAATATATCTATTTTCTGTAAGGGATATGTAAATTCCTCCTAGAAAGCACACAATAAATAATTGCAGTTTATAACTCCACTGCTGTTGCAAAGAGAGAACTTGTAGAGTGCCAACTTTGATTTCTTTTGTATTACTTGAAGAGTTTTGAGATAATATCCAGGAGTGCTCCTTTTCCGTCCTTGAGTCCGATTTCTGCTTTTTGAAATTTTCAAAGTTGAGATTTCAGTTTAAAAATTATACTTTAAAAAACTTTTAATTAATAATAAAAATTTCTTTTCCATTAATATCAAAAATAATTTAGATGAATGGATTATTCGAGACCAGTTTTATTTGAATTGTAACTGTTCTTCAGCACAAGGTTTATCATCCACATAATACAATCTGGGTACTACTACGATGCGACTACTTGTGACATCAACCTTAGAAATCTGCAAACTTCTTGTGCACGATCAAGGTAGTAAACACAAAGCAATCGTGACTGCTTTTTCCAGTGAAAACACTATTATTTTCACTTTAGTTTTGAAAATTAATGAATTCATCCAGAGATTAGCAAATAATAAATTTGATTGGCTAAACTAAAAATGGGAAAAATTTGTGCAACATGTTAGCGACTTGTGGTGAGATTAAAATCACGGATTCTTTAATGAGGAAAATGAATAATATTTTTTTAAATTAAATATTAATGAAATGATAAGTAAAATAGTCGTAAATTAATAAAGAATATAATTAAAGTTTTTAATGATGAGGTGAATAAAAGGATTGATATAAAATTAGATTATAAAAGAGAAAATTTTTCAACGACTAAAATTACAAATGAATAAATGGAATTGTATTTAATATATATTTGTAAAGTTAGCTATTTATTTACTATTTATATTCAATCATGCAGAGTAAAAAATATTGCAAAAAAGCATTTCTTTGAAAAAATATCTTCTTTTGATAGTAGATAGGAATTAGGAATTAGATGGAAATATGGTTCATAAATTGCATAGATATTCGACATTTCCTTTTGTCATTTTAATAAAATAATTGAGATAGCATTTGTTAGTTGAACTCCAGACAAACTACATTTCATTCAAGCAACTTTGAACTCTTAAGAAAACTCTTCACTTACTAGTTCCATTGAAAGTAAATTTTTACAAATGCTTCAGTGTGCGAATCATATATAAACGAATTAATATATGAGTTTTTCATCTGATGTAAAAAAATTGAGAGAATGAGATATATTTAAGTAATATAATTTATCAAAGTAATATAGGAAATTTCAGGGTCTCGGCAAAAAAAGACTTTTCAATCAGAAAAAGGTGTTTTAATATCATTATTTGGTCAACTAGAAAATAATTTTAATAGCTTTGAACAGCTTTCACTCATAATATTAAATAACTTTCATAAATCTGCACAGGTATTTTACCACATTTTAATAAACTAATAAAATTTCTTCAGAGGGATTTTCTTTTCTTTCCTTAAACTAATGAGATTTCTTTTCTAATAAAATTTCTTTCTGTTCTACAATACATGCTGAATTTATTTTTTTCCCTTTGTATAAAGCCTAAGCATGAATTTTAATTATCGTTGGTTTGTTTATTTGATTTTTATAATGTCACTGAAAGATACTGTAAGCAGTATGTGTGTGTGAATGAAGTTAGATTTATATGTTAGTACTCAAATGCTATAGATTCTACGAAAAAGAACTATATTCGCTAATAAAATTGCGCATGAATCTTTCCAAACATCTAATCAAGAAACAACAGCAAACTTGAAAAAGTAGCTTCAAGATAATAAATGTTTGATTTATTTTTTTTAATTTTAAAAACATTCTAAAGGTTTTATTAAAGGAAAATCGTGAACAATAAAGCAGTTAACAGCTGCATTGCTAGAACAGGAGTTGATCTCACCGCCCAAGTAATTATGCGTAATACATAGTTCTGGAAAACTTCAAATATCTGAGCCACAGTTTGTGGAGCCGTGTTGAAGATATTGCAGTAATAATAATAAATGAAGTGGATAATGTTAAATTATACAATGGAATAAAGCACCCGGAATAAATTTAAATCTGTGATCTCATACCTTTATAATAATTCAAGGTGACATTAAAAGTAAAATTTAATTCTTTTATACGAAGCTGATGTGACTGTATTTTCAAGACTTATAGGTCTCTTCTTCCAATATTATGGATCTTGTTATCAATAAAAGAGAATAATGTTAAATATGGAAAGTCAGGAAAGAGTATCAATTAACTTAGAGGACATTGAGACCACGACTTATTTTACGTAACTCATCTACTTTTAATGAAGGAGATTCGGTAAAGTGAAGGTTTAACTCACTACTTTTCGATAATGACAACGACGCCCTAACCAACCATGTCACGGAGGCCACAGCTATCGGTGAAGTCAAAACTTGAAAAAAAGGCAAACACATCAAAATCAATTTTAAAAAAAGCACCAAGCTTCTCAAAAATAGAAAAACTAATCAGGATTTTACTGTGCCCAAAGAAATTAAATCAATCAGTCAAATAATCAGATCCTCATTAATCAAATAATTAGATCAGAAATCAGTCAAATAATTCTTCAAAATTGTAATTCCTAATTCCAGACATTTACGTGATACATCAATGGACAATAAAATACAAAATAAAAGCTATATAGTGCAATATGATAAATCAATAATTTTTCTGTTGAATTATACTCGTATACCATAGTAGTATTTAAATTAATTTCATTGAATAAATGTGTTTAAAACTATAATTTTTGTGAGTTAAATAATTGATTATCGAATTTCAAATATAACTAATTGTGTTTTTTATCATTCGTTTTACATTTATAAAATATTAACAAAGTTGTAGTTCCTAGAAATTTTCAAATGGTAATGAATAATGAAATATTTATCAGTATTATAGACAACAAAACAAATCGAATGATAATTTTTGATTTATTTTTAATTTTTTTCTCGATATGTTTTATTTAAAGTGTACAAGCTTAGCCATTATTTTTGAAACTTGGAGTCTCAATTAGATTTTCATTGGAAATTGCGTGCAAAAAGAACTTAAATATAAATGTAAAATGGGCTATTAAAAATAGAAAATTACCCTTGCTGCCTTTATTTAGTCATTATATTAAATTATCATATTTATTAGATAAGAATGGAAATGTTTTCTATGGTCAAACTATTGATTCGTAAATTACAGAGAAAAAGCACAAAATCGATGTTTATTAAAATATGAAGTCGAAACATACAGAGATTCCCCAAAATAATAGGTAAAATTTTGCTCAAATAGATAGCATAATATTATATTCATAATTAATAGATTCTATATTTGATAGCATAATGCTAAATTAGATACTTCACCACAAGTTTTTTGTATTATATTGTTGCTTATAGTCTCAAAGATGTATGTGTGAATTTTAAGTATTCATGTGTGTTCTTGTTCTATGAATTATGAGTATGAATTATAAGTATAAATGTGTGTGCGTTCGTGTTCAATTTCAGTTCTGATAGAGCTAAATTATGAGATATGTTAGAGTTCCTGACTGCAAATTGCAGGAGCTCACCTGGTCGGGGTTATTGGTAACCACAGTTATGGGAAATATCAATAGGCACAATGTCGCAGGCCATAACAGCATGTAACACTCATGGTAACACAACATTCACAAAACACAACTTTGGGAAAAACCCAAATTTACAACGTAAGTCAGTTGGCCATTAATGAAGATTATGATCACTCAAAAGGAGCTGAGTTGAATGGACACCTACATAATTTAGTATAACAACTTTGGGAAAAACCCAAATTTACAACGTAAGTCAGTTGGTCATTAATGAAGATTATGATCACTCAAAAGGAACTGAGTTGAATGAACATCTACATAATTTAGTATCGGCCCAAATAGTTTTAAGGGAATTCCACAAGAAGGGGCAAATTGCGGTTGCAAGACTCTTTGTGATGTGCATAAATCGGGAATGATAAGTACAGTGATGTAAGGAACTTAAAACATTTAAAATCAACAGGAACAAATCTTGCTTTCGGATGAACTCAGTTTCTTCTAATTCTCAACCATAAAACGCGTTTTCTCTTGGTGAACTCCTGCAAAAGCCTAAAATCCAGACTGTCTCCTTAACAAGAATAAATTATGGGAGTGATTCTGTTATGGTTTGGGGTCTCGACTCATGATAACGAGAAGATCCACGTGTCACTATATAGAAACAGGTTAATAGCAAAGACTTCTCACTCTTTCGGCGAAACCACTGCAGTTTACGGTGCAGACATTGATTCCTTCTTGAGACTGCACGTATCGTGTTAACTCATCATAGTCGAACTGTTCATACATGGTTTCAGAAATGCAAGGACTCAGTTGCATATCTTCCATGCCTTGCTCAATCATGGGCTTAAACATCGTACAGGCTCTGTTGACACTTTTGGAAGAAAGTTTGCGATCTCATTATCCTCCTGCTTCTCTCTCTTCGAATGAGTTAATACAGCAATTTCTGCACTGGAAAGGGTATACTATTCCACTTGTTCATTATACAAATTCTATATGTTCATTTCAAGGAAAATTTAAAGAGTCAAACCATTGTGGGGACCAAAAGTGTTTCTAGACCATAATATGAGCAAAATAATCCTTTTTGAATGGATTTTCTATTATTTTAAACAACCTCCGTAAGAACTATTAGTATAAATTTGAATTATAAACCTTTAAAACATTTAAAATCTCATTTCACAAATCACGAATCCTTGAAATCGTTCAATAAAAATAGGAAATCTGAGTTTCCAATCAATTCAAATGTAAAGATTTATGTCTAATTTACATGCAGGCTATATCTAATCAGTCAAGAAACTTTTTATGCATAACGATTAAGAAATTTTTTTTAAATAAAATTTTACAAAAGAATTCCCTCACTGTATATCAATTTATCCATAAAAATTAATTAAATCTGAAAAAGTATCATATAGAGAATATAATTGCATATAAATATTAAATTTTATTAAAGTGTTAGAAATTTAAAAAATCAATCTTAAAGACCTTTAAACATTGAAGCAGCGAAAGAGAAATAACAATATTATATTTTCGGTTGAATAAATGGAAACATGTTTCATCTTAAGACATTCAAGACAGAAATTTTGCCAAGAAATGAATGTTTAAATTATTTATGTTATGAATAAAGAAAGCAAAATTCATTCAGCATTGCCAGTTATCATACACGTTTAATTATACAGAAATGTTCGTACTGTACCATTTGTTTAATTTTTCTTTCTCGCACACAAGAGAATTTTTTTTAAAGGTAAAAACAAATTTTTCCATTAAATTGATCACATAAAATATATTTCTGAAAAACTTCTAAAAGTACAACATTTCCGTGAGTCATGGTTTTAAGTTTTATACCTGGGAATAATAATTACTTGGAAATAGTGCTTAATTTCACCGTAAATTCGTGCATTGATTAGAGAAACTTCCGCAATTATCTTCAGAAAAACTTTTTTTTCTTTTAAGTCTGAATAGAAAATAACTTTATTTTTGTATATTTAATGATCTGCGTGTGAAGTTTTCTATTCAAATCTTTGAATATAATAGAGTTGATGACTGTCGAAGAATAAGTAATTTTTTATGCACGAACTATGACACACGTCCTAATAAGTTCAATCAGGATCTATAAGATAGACCCAGTTAAGAAGTTGAATTTATAAATTCAGTTTTTTTATTATATTTAAACATTCAGTAGGCATAACTATACAAACATTCCTCCTTGTATTTAAAAAGTTTGTATAGAAATCTTTCTCTGTTTAATACAGGACACTATTTCCCATATTTAAGCATCTAATAATTTAAATATTTCTTTCTTTATGTATAAGACACTTATTTAGTTTAAAAATTAATATCTGCTTTTATTTAAACAAATTATCCTGTTTCAGAATCCAGAACCTATATTTAAATAATTTTTAATGTACCGAGTTTTCATTTTTTGAATAATTTTTAAAACATATAATTTTGTTCCAGATGTGTATGTCTGCTTAATATGGCTAGTATAAATAGCATCCCAGTCTCTAGCATAAATAATAATACAAACATGTGTAGTATAAATAAAATATTTATTATGTGTATCTATGTACTACATAATAATGTTCTAAAGAATGTCCCATTCAATTCTGCTGAGAAACAATATAAATTTTAGAATTTCATCTCATACTTTAGTTTATTTTACTTTATTTTTAATTAATTTTCTTTTCCTAAAATTGCTTTATTTATACTTTTTATTCTATCTAAAAGACTCATGAGCGAGAAAAACTTTACTGTCATTCTTGTTTTTTTAACATAACTGTCTAGTTATTGAAAAATCGATAAAATTGATGGCGAAGTGATATATGGAAATATAACGTGCAATTTGTAGGAGATTTGCACTTTCTACGACTAATGCTTCGAAAACCTTCATTTGTTAGTATACATACAGAATTAAGAGTTTGTGGTATTCACGAGTTTTGAAGAGTAATTCTGCAGAAACTCTAGAAATGAAAATGAAAATCAATTGACCAAGCATAACTGAGCGCAGATTGAAGTATACATCAATTGATCTCACCAGGAATCTAAATTACATTTTATTGAGTAACAATTTCATAGCATTCTGCACTTTACCTATTTTTATTTTACACATAATCTGTCAAAAATTACCTCCAGACTGATGAGGAAAGTTACTAAATCTTAATTATTATCGTAAGACCTTGTCTGTTTCTCATCATCCATTATGCTCCATGCTTTCTATTCTAGTACTTAGGAAATTACTCATTGCTTCCTAATACCGCATCTTACCTTTTCTCACTCCAACCAAACCTACTATTTTTATTAATTTAATAATTAAAATTTATCAGACTTATATGATATCCGTTTTGTATAAACAGATTGTCACATCCACCTTTGTATGATCCTAAGATAACCATAATCAATCTATTTGCTCAGTACACAAAATTGGTCCCAATCCCTTCACTTTTTCTACAGCTTTATTCATCAAATAGCTGTAGTGGTAGGTTTCGACTTTAAAAATACTTCGAATTGCATCAAAGATCACATGTCATAGATGAAAAAAAAAAAAACACTACCAAAACATAATGTCACCTCCACATTTGTTAAAATTGGCCCAACACAGTCCGACAGGAGACATTCACTTGTAGATCCTACCTTCACCCGAATGGTAGAAGATAATAAAAATTCCTCGCTCCGAGCACTTGACACTGTTGTCAAGACCTCAAAGTCACTATTTGCTTACAGAATGTTACAATGGTAATCAAACTTTGTGCCCATTTATTTTCAAATTTACATAAAATTAAAAAAATAAAAAAAACAGTTATTTTGAACAGAGAGTTTTAAGCGATCTAAATCACAAAGAGTATTTATTAAAAATTCATTCATTATTTTTCTACATTTTATTTACATAGGCCACTATATGAGTGCACCATGAACTATAGATTCGATGTTAATAGAAGAATGGAAATTAGATATTATCACTTTCGTATTGGGCAGATAAGTTTCACACACAAACATTATGTCAAATACTTGATGATTATTATTCACCATTTTTTAATTTCATGTCCAGATTTCAAGTATCTCATCGTTTTGTTTTCCTTACGAGTATTATTTAAATTATTTGATTTATTAAGAAAGTCTCTTCCCAAGCGATAAAATTTTTGCATAAAAGAAAAAGAAATATTAAATTTCCATTCCATAGTAGGATGTCCCATCGCCAAGACACGATTGGCTACTTAATGTCGTTTTTATCACATATAAATTAATCATACATGAAACAGACAGTTAATCATTTAAATTTTATAAATATTGCACTCTACATTAAGATATAAATACTACTATGTCGTTTGTTTAAAAAAACAAAGTAAGTATATTCCTATGGGAAAACATTTCAAAAAAAAAAAAAAGACAAATGAGAGCAGAATGAAATAACTATAAGAAATGAATCTCATATATAGCTCTAGCTATATTCCTCCGGAAATTTAATCTATTAGGCAACACAATCCTTGTGAAAGAAATTCTTTACATTCTAATATATTTGCAGATCAAATGTTTCTCATATTTTCTTAAAAAATAATCTTTGATCCATGTCCTTGCTCAATTTATACCCATTCGTTTTATCGCATCGAAATTTGAGCAAAGAGAAGTATTTTTATCATGGATATTTTAACTAATTTCAATAGCTGTTTTAAGGTGATTTATAATGTAAAAAGTTGAAATATTGTTACAGTTTTAATGTACGGCCGAAACTTTACTTGTCATACTTAAATTTTCTCATTATTTGAATGAGTATGCAGATCTTTAATTTTTTTTTAATTGTTATAATTTCAATTGTAAAGACATTTTATAGTTTTTACAACGAGTTAAGAATATCATCAAGTTATATACCTTTTTTATTATTACTATACATTATGCTAATTTTAAGGAAGTTTTTCAGTACATATATCTTGCAGACCATACTTTCAAAAAAAAAAAAAATTACAAAAACATTATTTCCACGGGATGTTACAATTCAACTAAAAGTGTGTTTTTTTAGGAATCTCCTTTTATATAGCCTCGTAGTCATTTTCGTATTAATATGTAATTTTTTAATTAATATGAGATGAATAAGAGTATTAAATTTATCGGAAGAAATATTCGTACCAGGGTTTTGCAAAGGATACAGGGACAAATTTGGAAGAATAAATTTCTTTTCATAATTATATAACGAATATTTACCTCACTAATAAATAATTTTCTTAAAATATAAGCATATTTATCTTCAAAACGAAAAAAATGTCAGGAATTTTTCTTATTTAAAAAAAGTACTTTTTAAAAAAATAATATACAAATTTATTTTCGAACTTTAAAAAATATTTATCGATATTTTTTTAATCAAAAATTATATACATCGATTTTTATATCATAAGTTATAAATTAAACTATTACATACAGAACAGACTTAAAGTTACTTAAATGCAGATCGAAAGAAAAAATATAAGATGGATGTGTTCTATTTTAAAAGAATATTTGCTTAGATCGATAAAAATTATGTTGGATCTAAAAATAGTCGCTTTTTCACGAATGGTAGATACCTTATGGAGAAATAGAGCTTAGTTTGCATTCTATTTTAAATACATATTAGAATAATACATAATGACATTGCAAAATCGATAGCATATCTACAAATTTTGAATGAAAATAATATGTTTCCCATGTTTCAGTACGTGTTGTCTTATTATAGAATTTTAGTGAAATTATAAGAATAATTTTATTGGAAAGCAGAGAAAAAAAACTTCATTTTTACTAAAAATCGAAAGCGTTTTCCTTCCATAATAACCCTCACTCACACTGAGATTTCTCCTTCTTTAAGTTTTGTTGACCTCTACTGGGGTTGCTGCAACAAAAAAAATTCTTTTTTTTATTTTGGACAATCTTTTTTTTTTTTCCTCCATCGACGAGCCTAGTGGGAATATTCTGAAAAATAAATAAATAAATGATAAATGAAAAAAATTTCTGAAACTTTGTTTACAATACTTTTGACAAAGATTATATTCAAGATAATAACATTTTAAAAATAAAAGATCTGAATATTCAAATAATTTGCTATCACATTTTCCGCAAAAATCACGAAAATAAATAACAAGTTCAGAAGAAGTTTCTTGCGCCAGTCAAACTCATTAACGGCGTCATTTCCTGTCTAAGCACATGGAAGGGACATGACGTCAGAAGTCACGTGGATAAACCCAACCGCGGGGCTCCAAAACAAACTAGCTATTCAACTCCTCTGGTTCATAAGCCCAAAGACGATCGTCTGAAGAATTGGAAGGAAGAGGGGAAGAGTGTAAGCACATATCGTCTGCCCCGATTGACAAAAATTCTGTGCGCTCCGCTATTTTGCTTAAAGAAAGTTAGTGGGGTATTTCTGACATCCGGTGGAGAGCATACCTAAATTGAAGGGGTGAAGCGTGGATGCTTCTGAACTTATGTGGGATGAAAATTCATGTTGATTTTATCCTTTTTTCTTTTTTATCTTGTCAAGTTCGGCAACTCATCATCTACTAATAACTAAACCAATGGATTTATTTGTTTGAGCAACACGTGACTACAAATTGATCGGGATTAACTTACTGGTAAGTTTAATTTTGAAAATGTCTATTTTATTATCTATCTTCTAATTATGAAAACTTCTAAAAAAGATAGTTATTGAAATTTAAACACCATACTTTAATTTCACGGGGATATTTCATTTTTTCAACACGACATAAATTTCAGACATCCAAAACACGGTTTTATGAAAAAGTGGAAAGGAACAATATTTTTACTTCGTATAGATTTACTGGAGCTACTTTGTTAAATTTATTCAGTTCTCCTAAGCTCTTAGGACCATTCATTTAAAATCGAGAGTTAAAATATTAATAAAAAAAATATTAATCTAAAAATACTTCTAATTGTGTGAATAAGACATTCCAGTATTTTTTAATCTTATCTTAATGAATTACATTTATTTTAAGAAACTCTTGAATTTAAATTTGTTTCTTATTTTTAATCCTGCGGCCTTTTATAATTATTTTTCAACGCCTCACAGAAAAAAAGAGACCTAGTTTCGTTTCCATGATATGAAAGCTTCATAAAAAAATTTTGATTAAAATAAGTCTAAAATATTTCATAATTATAATGTAGCAAATATAATTTAACAAACGTTGCCTACAAATATCACTCAAAATTCAACATCTATGTTTCTCAGAATTTTATAATAATTTTTTCAAACGAGATGGGATCAAGTCTTATTTTTTTTTGAACCAATCGAACAATTTGCTGCATTTGATAATTGTAGAAAACACATCTAAATTATATTATTTTAAGAAATCTTTCTTCTGAATATATAATAATCGTATCAAAGACACAGCGACAGTGTTATTTATATGTTTGCATTTTGTGCCTTTATATCACTTCTGAGTTCACTTTAATTTCTTGTATGTGGCTGCTTGTCAACGCAAATTCTCTTATGCACCTTTAGGATGTTTGGATGTAACAAATAATTGGATAAATTAATAACAGAGTCAGTTATGATTTGCTAATAATAACCGTGTAATTGGTACAATGTCTGCGTACTTTATAAACTAAAGAAACTCAGAAAACTGTTTCAGGAAAAAAAGAAAAAAAAATCATTGCTGTCATAAAATACAGGGCTTATGGTCTTCAATAATTTAACATCTGATCAAATCCAATTAAATTCTGAGTGAGTAGTAACATCAATTTTAGTTACATTGCACAGTTACCGCGATTATTAATTTTATTATGTATCTTTATACTGGAAATTGTTCTATATAATGAACGATTTAGTAAATAATTGTTTCAGTTACCATAATTTATATATATAAGCTCACCAAAGTGTTATTTCAGATTCTTGTTCATATGCGTGAGTTTCATGTACATATCTAGTGACATTTATAACATATGTTAATTTAATTTCTTCGTTGTTAATAATTAATCAATATTGCTGGAAAATACTTATCTTCAGTTGACCTTTAAGCTCCAAAATGTTTAAATTTATTGTATAAAACTTAATCTTCTGGAAAGTTAATAATCTTAAACCGAACCAACCAATTCTTAAAAGAACATAATTGTTTTGTAATAACTAACTGCAATAAAAATGTATGAAATTTATAAGATTTGCTTGCTTTATTTCTCACTGACTACTGACATATGCGGTACCCTTAAATCAACATCAATTCATCATGTCTATAAGAAGTTCTAAGAAACGCTTATTTTTCTCTCTCAGATGCTCCCATACATTCTCGATAAGTGTCTGCTATCGGATGCAAATGACTAACAGTATGATAAATCCAGAATCAATTCAGATAAATTAATTGCAGGCAAATTGAATCATCGGATTTCGTGGAGCCTTAATATCAATTTATGCGTTGCTTAAGATTTATGAACGTTGTGATAATGTTTTGACGTCAAAGCATAACCAAATGTAATATATTTTTGTTCATACTTTTAGTAAATCTCCAAGAACCAAAACTGTTTTTAAATTATCTGTCGTTGTCATATACAATACTTCTAATCTGCTGCCAACTAAAGTTTTGTTAAATTTTATTCTTTTATTTTAATGTGTTTGAAATATCATAATCAACATACTACAGAAAATTTATTTCAAGTTCATCAAGTTTTATAAATACTTTTTATAATGATGAATATATCTAAAATAGAGAGATTTTAATTATTAGCAGCTTCTATATTAGTTAACTTCTCTAATTTATTTTCTTCGTTCTTGCAAAGACTTGCTTCATTAATGATGATAAATAAAAAGAAGAAAGGTATGCATTCTATATCCTTCATATATTCTATCGAATAAATATTCAAACTCATGTTCTCGTGATTACAGTCTTTCAAACTCTTTCATATAAAATGAAAAATATGAAAAAAAAATCGATCAGTTCTTAGATTTTAAATAAGGTAGAATTTGCAGTGAAGGGAAAATAAATAAAAGAATGTAGTTTCCAAAACCACTTGATGTACTTATATATATATATATATATATATATATATATATATATATATATATATATATATATATATATATATATATATATATAATTTTGAATTAAAATTTAGAAGTTATTTGATTTACTTAAAATTATATAAACTATTTAAATTTATTCATTTTGTTCAAAGTTAAACAGTCAGATCGTCTGTCTTACGTCTGTCTCTGTTTTACATTTACTAACATTAAATAAGCCAAATGTCATTTTTCGAGAATTTTTGAGAAAATTCAGGTTAAAAATTTTGTCATGTTTTTTGGAGATGAATTTTCAATATGACGTATAGGGGATGAAAACTTGAGCCTACATTATATATACAGTGCAAAAATTGGTTATAATGTAAATTAAAAATTACTTCCTGTTCTTTATTTACATAAATAATTAATAAAAAATTTGTTATGTTAAAAAATATTAAAAAATAGTTTTAATTGGAGATAAAAAATTAGAATTGCGTGAAAAGCCATTGGGATTCAAGTTTTATATATTTTACAGAGATTCAAGGATTCGCAAATCCCAGTGAATTTTTAATTATGTAGTACTATTTAAGTATATTAATGTGTTTATAAGCAGAAATTAAAATTAATTTGCAATAATGTATATGTAATTATATTTCTTTATCATTTATTTTATTGAAATAATAAGATTTAGACATTTTGCGTTATATATCACAAAAAAAAATTTTCATTTTAATAATATTCTCTAACAGTCTAAGGCTCAGTATAACTCAGTACATATTTTCTGTCTTCTTGTTTATTCTTTATTTTGTATTTTTCTCTGTATCCACTTTCCTAGCGATAGAACTGTGTTCGCTTTCGCCTGCTTCGTTTGAAATAAAAAAATATATTCTCTAAAAATATACTTACGAAAACGTTTGTCGATAAAAATATCAAAATTGTCTTAGTGTTATTAAAAATTCTGTCATGGTGCAATCAAAAAGTATAAAAATTAATTATTTATAAACTCATTATCAATTGTTAAAAATTAAAAAACAAATTTCTGCTTATAAATTGATTTATGCAATAGGAAAATTGTAATAAAAAAAAGAAAGATTTTCCATATTTTAATTTTTTAGTTTTTCCATGAAAACAAAATTTTTTAATTGATAAATGTAAATTGTTATCATGTATTTAATATAAAATAATTTTCCAGTTTTCTTACATCATTATTTGAAAAAAAAAATAGTGACTGGCTATTTAATTTTTATAGTTTGTGCTATCATCAGTTTAGATTTTTGAATATTTATTTTATAAATTTAACCAATTTCTTTTCCATATAAGAACGTAATGTAATGATTGAAATCAATCACTAATGATCTCGAATGAAATCAATCATGAATGACACTAAAATCAATGTTTAAATACTTAATGAATTGAAATTAACTCAATTCTTGTAGTATATTATTTTGAACTATTGGTATATTCTCGTTGAGCTGCATTGCAGATTTCAGACAATGAATATCTTAAGAAAACACAACTATATTGAGCAGTAATTTTATAAAATAATGTGTTTGCTAGAGAGTTTACTCACGTGATGAGACCTAGCTGAAAACAGCCATGCTATCTTCCGCATGAAAGGTCCTAGGTTCGATCCTGTCTACTCTTAGTTTCAGTGTATGAGGAAATGTTGCACTTCTGTTATATACCTCTGTCTGTTGATGTGTATGTTTGGAAATTCCCGGTTAGAAATTCGAGGATTTTCAACGTTCTTAGTTTCGTTCCTGTTAATTTAGAATATTATTTACAAAATGTCTTCCTGAAATCGACATTGGGTATTCAAAATAGTCCTAGATCCACTTTCAGCTGTTAGCTTGTACTCTACACAAATACAAGAAATTTACTATTAGATTTCATCATTTTGAAGAGGATAGCCGTCATTCAAGTTTCGACATCATTTCTTAATTGTATTTAAAATTTTTAAAAATCGTAAGTAAATGAGTGTTATAAAATGCATCTTAGATTAATTTATTGTATTGCTTAAATGTCATGTAAATACATAAATACAAATATCAATTAAGGAAACTGATACTTGATCGATTTCGTCTTTTACCAACTTTCCATACAGAATCTAAAAGGTCGCGGTGGCCTATTTGGTAAGGGTGTCCTTCTCATTATCGGAAAATAGTGAATTCGAATTCCGGCTTAACCGAAGATCCGTTGTATTCGCTAAAGGCGGCTGGAATACATTACAACTGGGCGTGGTCGCAATGTCCTCCAAGTGAACAGATACCTCTGCGAGTGACAGGCGAATTATTGGGGTCTTATGCTTGATCCTTGCTTCAAAACAATCTACCATTGGATTTCGTTGTTGTATGCCTCGTTGTGGTGCCAGAACATAAACGCATGAATAACCTTTGTGTGAGATTGCGCTTAATGTGTATAAATACTATTTTAAAATCATTGATCGGAGATAGTAATAATCGTATTTATTTTCACATCCAGCTAACGTGGTTTTGATTATCATGGAGAAAAAGAAACTACTTTATTGTTAATTATATGATTGGTTTTCCTATGCCCATCTTAAACGTTTCTTATAGTATTGTATTCGAGAGTGTTTGAAATCACTTACCATGGAAAATAAAAATTTAGAAGTTTGAAATTCACATTAATTTATTTTACACACATCTATCTCCATAATTCGTTGTAATGGCTTTAAGTACTATTCTTAGAATTAAAGAAATTTTACTATTCTTGAAGAAACAGTGTGGAAATTGTATATTTTTGGTTAAATTTATTTACATTTTTTTTGTTACATTGTCAGGATACATTGTATCAAATAAAATGCTTTTGATAAAATGATGTCAAATTCTGGAAATGGTAAGAAAAAAAGAAAAAAAAAGGAAGTGGTCGCGACGGTCATTGAATTCTCGTCATACTATTAGTTTAATCAACATCTATATAGGTTAGTGTTTCGCATTTTTTGTAGGTTTTTTAATGGAGTAGTTGTTAATGACTGCCGAAAAAGTTATCAGGGCCACAGTATGCAGTAAAATTCCAAATCTTATATCTTTTGACTATAATTTAAATGCAGAATCGCTTTATATTTTGTAACATCCTGATTAATGTATTATTTTGCATATTTAAACAACCTTGGAATTCTAGCATTGCATTTAAAATAGAAGATGTAGTATCATATTGTTTCGTACTGTTTTAGACTAATTGCTTAAAATAAATGAAAAGATTTTGTAGGTTCCTGAGCTAATATTTTCTAGAAAGTCTTCTCACAATGATATAGGGAAGACTTTTTAAAAAAGATCTGCTAACTTATCCGTCTTTAATTGAAGCAGAACGTAATAAATCACACCTTTATCTTTCTAAATTTTTATATGCTGCTTTGTGGGCACTGGAAACTGTTGTAAAAATTCTTTCAGTATTCTTTTTATATTTGCCTTAAGAGAGAATTTTATCTTTGATAGAGCGCAATGAACAAACACTTTTGTAAAACATTTTAATATACACTGCTTAAATTGCTGTGGACGACTTTTTATAGATAATGTAACGTACATAATTATCGTAACTGAAAAATTCTAAAAATTCGTGAGCAGCTGTTCCCTGTTGAATAAAGGCAGATGGATATTGCGCTAAAGTAAGGTATCCATCTAAATTGTTCAACAGTGACCAAGACTGAAGAAAAACCTTTTATTTTAAAGAGGATTATTTTACTACAAAATCACAGTGTGTCTTTTTGAAGTATGAAAAAAATTTGTGAGAACTATGAAAAATATTCCACATGCTTTCACATATTAAGCAATTTGAATTATAAATGACCAAATGTATATATAAATATTACATTCAATCATTTATAATTGAAATTTTTAATTTGTATGTAATATATATGAACAAATAAATAATGGTCAGATCAGGGGAAATTTTTCAATATTTATTGTTTATTTTGAAATTAGTATTTTGTATAAAAATATACATCCTTCATTTGAGTTTTCTTATATTATGCTACACTTATAACTTAACTTATATTACTTCAGTACCATTAAAGAGCCATTTCTTCCTTATTGAAAACTGTTATTTAAGATAATTTAATGTTTTTAGTTATCTTAAAAACGTAAAATTCATGCTAATAATTATCATGTGAATTTGACATAATATAAACATTAAAGCTATCTGTATGTCAAGAAATTTTTTCTATAAACAATTATTAACATATATTATATATACCCTAATGTAACGTTAATATATATGTATGGTTTAGTTTATTAGTGATAGAAATACTTTTAGTCATTCCATGTTTCAAGTAATGTATTTGATATTACAATGGTTAATTGAAAAACATGCAAAATAACTTTGACTTATTTTGAATCGAAATTAAGATACCTATGTCTTGAGGTACTATACTTTCTAAAGAAAATTTTCAAATCCAATTGAATTTGCTCAAAGTGCAAAACTTCTTAAGGGAGAGAAACTAAATATTTGCTTTATTGCATTTAATCGTATTTTGAGAATTTTAGATATTTCGACCATTGTTATTTCGGTCTCTTTGGTTGGTAATGATATATCAATCAATAAATAGTATCTAAATAAAAAAAAAATTTTTTTATAGGAAACTGATCATCTATAAAATTTTGGTAGAATTATGTCTTCAAGAAAGAATTGTTCTTGAATAATTCTTTTCTACTGATACTAACAAATTTAATCAGAAGAATCATTGTTTTATGCAATATAAATAATCATTAGATATTTTAGAAAGCATTAGAAACTATGAATTAATGATGCATTGATGTTTTATAAGAGAAAATATTTAAAAGAGAAAACGATTTATGTATCTTTATAAAAATATTTGTCATATTTTCCATAATGTTTTATGTATTAAGTCTAGTTTTAATAAATAAAAATTATATCTTATGTATATGGTAGTTTCTATTTTTAAATATTTGAATTTTTTTTAAATATTTAGAATAGTAGAAATAATAAACTTCATCAAAGTAACTTTTATTTCATGCTTTTTCTATTTTAAGTTTACAATACAGGAAATCCAAAAATCGAAGGAAAAAAATGTTTCACGACTTTCCAATTATATTCTTTGTGGGTGTTTTTTTTTTTTTTTTTTTCCGAACCTTATTAGAAAGTAAACAAATTTTCATATTGCTGCTGTTTTTCAAAACGTCAATTCATGACAAATTTTCCTTTTCCACCTAACAAATTCAGAATGAAAACTTTCTGTCACTTTCTATAATGAAATAGCAACTGCTTGGATTACTCTGCTAAAAAGAAAGTGCTATAAAGACTGACTGCTGACGAGGAGATAAAAAAACAACTGTTGAATGTCCCAAATCCCACCTGCAGTGCCATTCGCCTGTGAGAATCTTTTATCTGTTCAATGTTCCACCGCTCCCCTTTTCAAATCCGTGTTCAAAACGGCGCCGCCTATCTTTTCAAGCGGCTTTTTCATAATCCGCATCTGAAGCGACATAACGTGAGGCTACATCATTTCCCCATTCTCAGTAAATGAATTATCAATGTAAACAAAAATGACAGAGTTATTGTTTACTTCAGCACCTCCTTCATCGCGTCTAAAAATATATCTTTAAAAATTTTCTAAGGATTAATTTTCTTTGTGTTTTTTTTCACTTTTAGTTTGTTTGTCACTCTATGTTTTTTTCTTTCTTTTATTTTGCATGCGAATGGAGATTTAATTAAATTCTACATTTTTAAGTGGATTCCGAACTGTTATAAAGAATCATGCCCTGAATCGAATCTATTGAGCTAAAGACTAGAAAACTAAACACCAAGTTACTTGCTCGGTGATTTCCTGTCGGATACTATTCTCAATAACACGTTTTGCTGAATTAGTGCTACATTAGATAATGTAAAAATTACAGTTGTATGAAGAGATTATGAAAGCGAATTTGTAAAGTGATGAATTCTCATCCAAACTGCCGGTGAAAAGTTTTCACTATGGTAAATGATGATTTAGATCATGGGTTCCAAAAAATTTTTTTCTCGTGAACCACTTTCAAAGTTTTACTTTTTTGGTAGACCCCCTGCTGCTGCATTTTTTCTGTATTCCCAAAACTCCAAAAAAAAAAATATCCTAAATTGGGGGTGCTAAGAAGAAAAAAAATATAACACATTTTCTTGTGTCCTAGTTATTAAAATAATACTCGTGGTTATACAAAACTATAAACATTTATTATTACAATCAACAATTGACAAAAAATCAACAATGAACTCTACAATGCAAATCAACAATAAAAGATAGTCATACTTTTAATGAGACGGCGCACGGGCAGCACTTGGCAAGTCTCGACATGTGGTGTACACTCTTGTACTATTATCTATTGTTCTATTCAATTCTGTGTTTGAATTGAATCTCGAATATTTTTGAGTACCTACCTAGTGAATGATGCTACCTGCCTACGTTGATAGGTAAATCCAAGCCAAAAATTTTTGTTCTTTATTATGAAAACAGTAAATTTTTCATAGACACCCACTTACAACTTGTGAACCCTTGTTTTATTTTCACATCCACGTGGACCACCATGTGGACTTCTATGGACCCCTGGGGGTTCACCTGGACCACTTTGGGAACCTATGATTTAAATTGATATGGGTTCATCTTGGATTGATGATAAGACGTATTTTGGAGTGGAAAATCCCATGATTCGATACTAAGATAAGGATATTTTGCTTTTCTGTATCTATATTTATTGGAATGGTTGTTAGAGTAGTTTTTTCCGTATTATGAAGAGAGTATATAATGTATAGATTACATAAAGTATCTCTAAGAAGACAATTAAGTTGGAAGTGCCTAAAAAAAGAAAAAAACCTTTCACCATTTTTCAGTCGTCAAGCTATCCGGTGTAGCACTAAGCTTATATTGTCTATGCAATGGAATTATTTTCCTCCTAATCGATTATAGGTATTTTTTTATAAAAAAACATAAGCTGTGTGTGAAATGATGAATTTCTAACTTCTTAAATTAATACCGCATTCCTCAAGATAAAAATAAATATATCTATATTCCACTTAAATTATTTTCTAGTGTTTAGTTTATTAATTGCTTAGTTTAAATTTATTCTTTAAAAAAGAATAGTTTATGTGTAATGAAGCATAACTATAAGTGCCATTTTCAGCCATTTTATAAAATAAAATAATTACGTTACTTCAAATCGATAAGTGTGTTGTGTTTTGGAAATCTAATTTTTCGGTGAAGTTATTAAATTCGATTTCGCTTGTTTTCTATTAATTATTCAAAAAAAATTTTTTTAAGTGTTCCTAATGGTGCTCTAGCATATTTTAAGTTATATTTAATTCAAATTACTTTCAATTCTCGGCATTTTTCTATATTATGGAAATTTTTTCTGCTTCATTTTCATCTCACGCATTTTTGAGCTAAATCAATTTGATGTGATACATTTATGTATCGAGATTTTTTTTATATATTTTTTATATATTTTTATATATTTTTTTATATAGATTCATTTATATATCGAGAGAAGTTAGCCCATAATCCATAATGAAAGGGTAATATATATTTTTCTCGCGTATATCGCTGTTTAACAAAAATAATTCTTGGGTAGAAGTTATTTAATTTCTTATCAACTTAGTTAACCATATGGAGTACAACACTAGAACGATATTTATTTCTATTGATTTATTTTATATTTCGTATGTCTTTATTTAATTTATTTTTAACGATACATTTTTATTTTAAATTTAGAACGTTTCCTTGCTTTAGGTTTTCTGCAGCACTACTTTTTTAATTAATATTTACAATAGTATTTAAATTTTTTCCCTCAATTCATTTTTTCTTATTTTACAGCCGTGATTTAACTATATTTCTGTTCGAACTTCAGACGCTGAAATATAATAGTCCATCAACTCGAATACTAAGTTTCACGCGTTTTTTGGATTTTGCATTCTTTTCCCTTTCAAATTAATGAATAATTGATAAAATGATATAGTTTTTGTTCCTTCCCAGAGGCGTAGCTGGTCCTCATAATATAGGAATGCCGTAATTCACTTTTAAGACCTTTTTCCTCTTTTGATCAGTCACATTTCTTTTCTTTCTTACAATGTAAGCTTTTTATTAGAATATGCTTTTGATGTTCCTATCGCGGAAATTCTGCTTTCATTTTTTTGTGTAGAAGGGAACGTTTTCTATCGCCTCTCCCTCTGTTCGTTGAGAATGGTTTATTTTATCTTTTTTACACCACCGAGAGAGAAGGCTCTTTTTTTCTTTCTCTACTGTGACTAGACTCTCTCTGACCTGAAAGTTTCACCAAGATACTTTAGTTCAGGAGGATAATTTTTTTTATATCTAACGCATTTGCTCGAAATTGTCTATTTATGCTGACATTCATATCCTTATCCTATATGGTATTTAAAATCCGTTTTTACTCTTGACAATGTATATTAATCTACATTAATGTGTCGATATTAGGGTGAGCAACAAAGCAAAAATGCGGATTAAAAATCAACTAAGAAAAAGACATAATCTAGTGGAATTAAAAATCATCAGTAACTGTCAGTCAGAGAAAATGTGATCAAGTCTTTCGCTCTTAACATTCAACTTTTGCTAAAATTTAAATATGAGAAAATTCCCCTTAGGATTGTATTTAATTTTTGCGTTTCAATCCCTCAGGATATTGGAGTTGAATAATAATTAAATGGCCATTATGTTCACATTCCTCGAAATTTCATGGCAGGTTGTCAGGACCGGTTGTGCCATTTTCTTTTTTTCTCTCCATTCGAAACAAGATTGAATCTCTAGTATGACCTTCAACTATTACTAATATAAAAAACTAGTGTAATGGATGAATACTTCCATCGTGTTTACCTTATACCTTAAAATAAGAAGTGTTTATTGCTGTAAGTATCAGTGAAAGGTAAATAATGGGACAGTGACGAGAGAGAAACTCCCCGTAAAATGCTGTGAATGAAGCAATATACATCTGTGAATGAGGTATTCATGAATGCGAGGAAGGCACATTTTAATACAATAGTCAGGGATGTATATATTTCTTTTTTATTTAGTTTTCATTTATGTATTCGATAGACTTTTAAATCTTGCTTATAGTAAAAAGGTTTGATTTCTCTATAAAACTGATGTTTACGTCTCTTCTGTATTTAAATAAGCAAAGCTTGTTTTTAAATATAAATATCACTCTTTACTACTGATTATTAATCATAAAGTTTAAACATCTAAGCAAATATGCAATTTTAATGAAGAAGTGCATTCACATAGAACTGGTCATTCATTGTTTTTTCTTTAATATCTTTATAATTGCTTCAAATTTCATCGGACACAGCTCCGATCTGCGCGTTAATTTTATCACATCAGCAATCATAAAGTATTTAAATTAGTTCAGTAAATTATGTTGCTTGCGTGGAATAAAGGTCAACATTTCGTTTTTCCATCCAACTGGTGTTGGAACAAATCCGGAATAAAGGCGTGGTTGTTCATCAGTTGTTGTTGCACTAATATGCTTTACTATACCTAGCCTTCAGTTGGACTCTACTAGTTAGATAGAAGCAGCCGGGTGGAGTCTTCGTGGTTTTGAAGCTGGGACCAAGAAGAAGATCCCCAATACTTGACTTTCAACCCACAGAGGTATCATTTCACTAGGAGGACATTGCGATCACGCCCAGTTTTAACGAAGCCGAGCGAACACGAACATTACATTAGCGAACACGACGGGTCTTCGGTTAATACGGGATTCGAAATCACTGCATACCGATAATGGGAACGACGCCCTAACCAACCACCTCACCGCAGCCTGGGTGTTGGTCAGTATTGCACACGTGATCCGAATTTATTCTTTGTTGTCTATTTTATTTCATCCTTGTCAAATCACAACAATTCACTCTAATTACTCTAATGACGTTAAGGGACTGTAGTTTTGAAGAGAGAAAGCATAGTTTATTTATTTTAGTAGAAATCACATTTGGCAAAACACATGCTGGAAGTATGCGTCTTCGTTTTTAAAAAATTCGTTTATATTTGTTTTGTGTTCTATGCAATTCTAGAAGATAAAAATATTTGAATATATTTATTATCTTCTAGGATTGCTGTGTAAAATAGATGATAATAAATATGTGTTCGCGGCTCAAATATTTAATTGAGCGTCATAACAAAGCTCTGCGGAAAGTGAATCAACGAGCAGAGCGCGACAACTGTTCAATTGCTGTATATAATTTTGGCTTTCGGGGTAATCTTCCGATATTCCTACAAAAAATTTTAAGCTCCCGTGTTTTTAAAGTTCATATTGGAACTGTATTTTCCAATACTTTTATTCTAGCTGGGGGTGTTCCCTAAGGTTCCATTTTAAGTGTCACCATTTTTAACCTATTCTTCAGTAACATCTTGCATCAATTACCACCATCAATAAATGGTACACTCTATGTTGACAACCTGCAAATTTCATGTCAGGGTTCCAATATGCGCTTAATTGAGAGACAACTGCAAACAGCAGTTAATAAGCTTGCTGCATGGTGTGCTGAGAATGGCCATATATTGTCACATACCAAGAGTAGTTATGTCCACTTTTGTAGAAAGACTAGCCTTCATAATGATCCAATGATTAATATAAACAACATTCCAATACTAGTAGTCAATGAAATAAAATTTCTGGGAATTGTTTTTGACCGAAAATTAAACTTTCTTCCGCATGTTTTGTATGTGCGGAAGAAGTATGAGCGATCGCTTAATATCCTCAAGGTGGTGTCAAATACATCTTGGGGTGCAGATCACACATCACTACTTCGAATTTATCTGTCACCGATTCTATCCTGCATTGACTACGGATGTGTTTATGGATCGGCTAGATCTTCTGCTTTACGAAGACAGGACACAGTTCATCACTCTGCTTTGAGGATATATTCTGGGGCATTTCGCACATCCCCCGTCCAGAGTCTATACGTAATATGTCATCAATTATCGTTAGACCTGAGACGAATGCAGCAGTCTCTCAGTTATTATGCTAAGATTATGTCTTACCCCTGACGATCCACTACGTTCCATGGTTCCTAATGACTCTTTAAAACGACTATATGATGGTCGTCCATTGAGCATCCCATATTTCTCACAAGAGCCAAATCACATCTCTGGCTCACAGACCTATGTGATGTTCGGATAGAGTCTATTGACCAATTTCTCTATCCATCTTGGTATGAACCAACAAATACTTTTATAAATACCTTATCTCAATTCAGAAAATCCAACACAACACCTATTGTTTTTCAGCAGCTATATTATTCTCATCGCTGTCAAAATCAATCATACAAACCTGCATTCACGGATGGATCTAGATCCGCAGGACATGTTGGCTGTGGAGTTTTTATCGATAATACGTCTTTTAGCTACAGCCTTCATTCGTCCTGCCCCATCTTTACTGCTGAAGCAACAGCAATCTACTACGCGCTTCAGCATGTGAATACAGATGATTGTCATGAATTCTGTATATATACTGACAGCATGAGCATTCTTGAAGCCTTGAAAAACAATAGCGTTAACTGTCATCCTGTTGTGTCGAGACTTTTCAAAGCATTGTATTCCCTTGCTGGCAAGGCAAAAGAAATTGTGTTTTGTTGGATACCAAGCCACATGGGTCTTGAAGGAAATGAGAGAGCAGATGCAGCTGCAAAGACTGCATCAGATTCAATTTTATCATCGGTTCCTCTCTCAGATGTGAGAAAGGTTATAAAAAGTTTTATAAATGGTCTCTGGCAGGAATCATGGAACTTGCAGTTCGGCAACAAGTTGCATACCATTTTTTCATCCCTCACCGCATTATGAGCTTTACCTTTACGAAGTGCTGATATTAGATTAACTCGCCTTCGTATCGAACTCCCACGTTTCACTCACAGACATTTTTTTTAAGTGAACTAAGTCCATGGTGTGAAACCTGTGATGAACCATTCACTGCTAATCATATTTTAATTTTATGTAATGATTTTAACCAACAACGTTTACACTTATTTAGTATTGATTTTATTGCTTTATTTGATATAATAGGGGGTCCACCCCATAAAAACCTATTCGCTTTCTTGAGGGCAATAGGTTTCATACATTATATTTAATCTGTATTTTAGATTTTAGAAAATTATACATATATTTGTTACTTTCCTTTTCTATATTTTATGACTAGATTTTAAAATAATATATATACTGATTTTTATTTTTTAAAGTTTTAATGTTGCTTGAGTTTTTTGTAAAAATTAATAAATTAAATGAAAATAAAATAAGAATTAAGGTACAAAAATCTAACTCTTGGCGCAGCATGTCCAATTTTGGACCTTGCGCCATAAAACCCAAGCAATTAACCAACCAATCACATGTAAAGCAAAACTTCAATCAAAATTTAGTGATTCAGAGAATTCAGTGATCTTTTTTTTAATCTCTGAAATTTTCGTTTATATTTGGATGTGCTGTGTAAAAATTAGACCAAAACTACTTTTTAATTTCAAAGAAAAAACACTCGCCAAAACACTTTTCCCTGTTAAAATCTAAAGTAAATAAACGCGTGGAGGGTTAGGTATCAACGAAAAATTCACTGAACCATGCAAAATGATGAATCGGATTTGTATACCTTCCCTTCTAGTAATTAGTCTTCAATAAATGCAAATTTTATTTAGAAAAGAAATGTTTTCTCTTGCTATATATCTCTAAGTAAGCTATAATAATTACTGTTATTTTTCATAATTACAGATCACGAATTGGGAAAAAATTAAATTCAGTTTCGCGCGCACACATATTCATAAATAAAAAATGTAAAGTGAAATTCTGCATCGGTTTTATATTCAACAAGTGGTATTTTTTTCAATGCATATATCTCATACTTTCAAACCCTTAATATATTTCAAAGTGCAATGTAATCTATGCAGCTTTTAATGTACACTATGCTTGATGTATATATAAACTGGTATGATTTATATAGTAAACTAGAACTGTATAAATCTAGTTTACTATATAAATCATAGTAAACTAGATTTATACAGTTCTAGTTTACTATATAAATCATACCAGTTTATATATACTGGTATGATTTATATAGTAAACTTATTGATTTTATTGTTTCATACAAGTTTCATACAAGTTAGCCAACTTATAGTGACTTCACTATAAGTTGGCTAACTTGTATGAAACTACAAGTGTGAATATAGTGGATGCTTACCAGTTTAAATCTGTTGTAAGAGATTTAAATATCGCCCCCAAATAGGAATTAATTCTCTTGACTTCACGGCGATGTTTCATGCAATCTATCATTTTAACCTACTTGCAAGCTGAAAATGGAATGTGAATCACTCTTATCCATTGTTTAATTGTATCTAGGATCGAATCTGGGACCATCCATTCCGGGGAACTTACAACGATTAATTTGCTTTAATCTGTCATTCGACTGCAGCAGGAAAACCAAACTTAGGATTTTACTAAACAATAACAAAAGATTGCAACATCTAACTAATTGCTCATGGAGGTTATACTTATGAAATATGTAAACGGATATTTTGTTTCCTAATTTTAATCAGTTATGCACGAAGAATGTATTTATCAAAAAATTATAAATACCTTCTTGATGTCGCAATTGTAGTATTAAATAAAATATTAAAGTTGATAAATGAAGCTTGTGTGTGTGTGAAAAAAAAATTCGTCAAATACAAATAATAACAATCTATAAAGAGCATTCACCTCCGTTTCATGAGAATGCTTAGCTTCCCCCCCCCCCACAGAACCATTATTTTCTCATCTGATATTTTTTTTTCTATATCAAAACAGTTGGAAATAGATACGATGAGAATTCGAGATAAAACAAGATTTTTCAAAACGTACAGATTTTCGAAAGAATTCTACAAGTTTTATTTTATAATTTTTTATTTATTTTTTTAAAAAGAAATCTTACTGTAGAATATTTATATTTAATAGTGAATTTTTTTCCACTTTACCACACATTTTATTCATTTTTTTTGTTTTTATAAAGTTAAGGAACCGGTTCAAGTTCATTGACAGTTCAGAGTATTCACATAAAAATTAAAATACAAATTTCTTCCGTCTGGTTTTCACGATGAAAGTACGATTTTTTTAAATGATTTTAGGAAGCGTTACTACGAAAAATGCTGTGCGTATACTTTAGGATTATATATATATATATATATATATATATATATATATATATATATATATATATATATATATATAAATAATATAGAGTATTATATATCTAATATATATATATATATATAATATAGAGTATTTATATTTTTTACTTTGTGTTGCATTATAAAATTACATAGAGTAATCGTAAAAAATGTTCACGAATTTAAACGAATTGAAATTTATTGATGAAAAATTGTCTAGCATATATCATAGATTATGGGCATTACAATTTATCATGGATTGTTCTTTTTCAGTTGCTACAGTTTGAAATGAAGCTTCTTTTTTTAGAGGTGTCTTTGTTATATCCAAGAAAAACACGTTTCCTGCTCATATAAAATAAGAATCGTTTTTGAGATATTTCATGAGTTTTACTGTAATTTTATGAAAAACTTCAGGGTTTTATTGTAGATTTTAAGAAGATAATTTCTGTTATCAGTTAAATTGTGAATTTACAAAAAACATGTAATAGTTTAAGGTTTTAGAGAATAGGTAACTGTTTTTTAATATATATATATATATATATATATATATATATATATATATATATATATATATATATATAATATATATATATATATATATATATATATATATATATATATATATATATATATATATATATATGTATATATATATATATAATGTATATATATATATAATGTATATGACATCCGTAGCACGTCAGTTCGGTAGAAGCGTCCAACTATAAAAGCCTTGAGAAATATTAAACCCCCCAAAAGGGTACAGCATACTTACTGATTCATTGAGAATAGTGTCGCGAGATGACATCATCGGTCAGTTCCAAATTCCTTAACCATATTTGGTAATGTACGTTTTGGAATTCCACAACAGGGGTGGTGTAACTCATACATTTGATAAAAGAGGCAATATATACAATAAAAAGGTACAAATTACAGGATACGAAAAATATATATATATATATATATATATATATATATATATATATATATATATATATATATATATATATATATATATATATATATATATATATATATATATATAATTTTTGAGAAGCATAGCTTATTTCATTTTCATCTCAAATTAATTGATATTAAAAATAGTTTTAAAATACATTTTAAAAGGGCTTCAAATCATAATTAATGTATTAATCGAAATCGTAATTATACATACATAGCGGTGCAAGTGAGCCCCAGACCGTACCTTTAGGTTAACGGGTTTGGAATACTCGCCCAAGTAAAAAATAGGTCTTATTAGATAATAGAATGCAAAATGTTAACATGTAAATTACGAAAATTCAGTGAAAAAAATAAAGATATATTATAATAAAACCCGAAAAACTTATATATGTATACGTGTTTGTGTGACTTTTTTTTATTTTTTATTTATTTATTTTTAATCATCTGATTATTAATTTGACAATATTTTTGTATTCAAACGAAATAGAGGAGCTATATTTTTATTGAAGGACTACTTGATTTATAATTTACTGAAGGATTAAAAATATTACATTGTTGATGACATGAAAAAAGATTATTTCTAACTTATTGAATTGTTTTTTTTTTCTTTCCTATAACTTTGTTAAATTAGTTTTGAAACAATGGCCACATTGGCATGATATTTTTATGTAACTTTCTTGCATGGTA
>JAJQOW010001214.1:0-58539 GCA_037975125.1 Latrodectus hesperus
ACACACACACACACATATATGTATATGTATGTATGTATATATATATATATATCTATATATATATATATATATGTATATATATATATATATATCTATATCTATATATATATATATATATATATATATATGTATATATATATATATATATCTGTATACAAAATATATATATATATATATATATATATATATATATATATATATATATATATATATATATATATATATATATATATATATATATATATATATATATATATATATATATATATATACAGGATGATTATAAAAAAACTTTGCCAACATCTGCACTTCTAGCGTCCATTCTAGCGTCTATTCGATCAAGATGATACTTCAAATATAGTACTTTTGAGATATGCGCTCGAGATTCTGTGAATGGCAACACAGTGGCCCTCGCGGTTACAGTTATAGTGACAGAAACTCGAAATTTTCGAATGGCAACGCCTACTTTTTACCATCGCAAAATGTTCAGCACATGCGAAAACCCTAAATAGCGTTGAAACGGTACCGATATGTCCGAAAACCGACGTGTTATACACATACAAACAGTTCTTCAAGGCGCACGGAGGAATAATGCATACGACAGAGACAAGACACTGCTCAATGATGAGAACACATAGAGAAAAAAAATCTTTATTAATTTCAAACATTTTCCACATGAGTGCCATCACAGGCAATTACACATTGCATGCGGGAGACGGTGGACAATGTCGCTGCACGCAATATGGCACGAGGGATGTTTCCAATCTCACGCCGTATAGAATCCTTTAAGTCCGACAATGTTTGAGGATTGCACAGATAAACTCTGGATTTGAGATAGCCCCAAAACCAGAAATCCATAGGCGTCAGATCTGGGGATCGCGCAGGCCACAGAAAAGGATAATAGCGTGAGATGATGCGATCACCAAAATGCTGATCCAGGAGCCTTTTAACTGACCTCGCTATATGTGGAGGTGCGCCATCTTGCATCCAAACAATGTCATTGAGTGCATTCAGCCGACGCAACTCCGGTAAGACATAATTTTTCAGCATGGCTGCATACCGAGGGCCCGTTACAGAACATGTTGCAGGGCCAGTCGGGGTCGTTTTCTCAAAGAAGAACGGGCCCAGAACAAATGTAGCTGTAATGCCGCACCACGCAGTCACTTTGGCGTCAAATAATGGTACTGGCGCCACAGCATGAGGATTCGTCTCTCCCCAGCGCACACAATTCTTTGTGTTAATGCTGCCATTTAAGGTGAAATGCGCCTCGTCCGTCCATAATATGTGAAGTGGCCAGTCGTTATCCGCATCATATCGTAACAAAAATGCATTTGCGAAGTCCAGACGTTGTTGTGGGTCACCCGGCTCCAACATCTGGACGCGCTGGAACCGATAGGGAAACATGTGAAGTACCGAGCGCAAGAGCTTGCGGACCGTTGAGTTCGGAATATCCAACACGCGCGCTATGCCTCTTGCGGTTTCTGTGGGTCCTGCAGTCACTGTATGGTGCACTTCCATGACAACGTCCTCAGAAACAGTTGGCCGTCCGGAGCGCTGTTTGTCACAGGTACAGCCTGTATCTTCGAATTTCCGCACTAAATCACGCAGAGCTTGCAGAGTACATGGGCCGCGTCGTTGTTGATGATTGCGGCGATACACACGCAAGGCTTCCGCAGCGTTCATCCCATTTTGGTAATAGAGTTGGATCAATTCACCGCGAACTTTCCTAGGAAGACTCATATCGTCGGCATGTGCGAGTTCCCGAATGACGACTTCGCATACCCGCTTGGTATTTTATAGGTTTCCTACGCTGAATATCTGGCGACCGGCGTTCTGTGATTGGTTTCGACTCTGTCACATGCAAATTTATTGCGTGCGCCCAGATCGTGTTTTATTGGCCGGTTTTCTGAAATCTTTTTTGTGTTTGCCGAACACGTCCGTTTTTAGACATATCGGTACCGTTTTAACGCTATTTAGGGTTTTCGCATGTGCTGAACATTTTGCGATGGTAAAAAGTAGACGTTGCCATTCGAAAATTTCCAGTTTCTGTCACTATAACTGTAACCGCGAGGGCCACTGTGTTGCCATTCACAGAATCTCGAGCGCATATCTCAAAAGAACTATATTTGAAATATCATCTTGATCGGTTAAATAGAATGGACGCTAGAAGTGCAGATGTTGGCAAAATTTTTTTATAATCACCCTGTATATATATATATATATATGTACATATACCGGGGAGTTTTTATCGATGATGATGTGTTAGAGCAAAACTCTTTCTTACAGCACCAAAGATCGTCACGGAAAGCTTAATTCAGCCCAGCACACACAAACTATATTGGAGCATATTTGGAATATGGAATTGTTATGGAAGTATTCATAATGGGTGCCCTAGGTATTAAGTCAAAATAATTTTGATGATCGAGACATCAGATACCCATACCTGCCAATTCGGAACAAAGTCGAGTTCTTGAACTGGATGATAACCGGGGATTATCTACGAAAATGTTGTAAGAAAAAAGGTATGATGTGCGAAAAATCTAGGCTATCCAATTCTAAAACAAATTTGACGCTGATGTCACATAAGGAATGTTTTGTATATGGTGGGGTATTTGGGGAACAATACATAATAAGCATTAGAAATTATTGTCAGCAACTCGACAATTTAAAGGAAGCAGTCCTAGAAAGACACCAAGAAAAGAGTTTGCCAAAAAAGTGCAGAACTAGGTTAGTAAATTTTGTCCCACACACACCATATTCTTCAAACTTATCATTTTCCAAATATCACTAGTTTTTGTCCTTACAGAATTTTTTTGAAAAGCAAAAAATTAAAAAATGAAGATATCAATCAAGCTTTGTTTCAATATTTCAGGAAAAGATGAAACAACATTTTTCAATAATGGGTACACTAATTACCTTTATGCTGGCAAGATGTATTTTATTTTATTCCAAAATGGATAGATCCTTCTCGTAAATCTAACATATATATATATATATATTCTAACAATACATTTCTTATGAGGTCTATGTCTTATTAGAATATCTGATTCTAATCATAAGAAGTAGATTCTGTTACTGCTAAACTTGGCATGTAAAAAAAGCCTTATTTCTTTGAGTAGGGTAATTTTTGTATCAATGTGTGCAAAAGCCGTTATGTAGTAAATATTAAATTTAATCAGTTTTTTTATTTTTTTTAATGTAAAGAAAACAAATACGGTTGATATAAAAACAGAAATATCAATATATATCTGGACATAAACGATTCCGTGTGAATTAATGATTTAATTTAATTATATTCATTGATTAATGATTTCGGAACTACATCTAATAAATATGCAATTAAGAAGGGATGCAGATCTTCAATTTAACAGACAAACCACCACGACGATGGTGACAGTTACCATGTTTGAAAACGATAAACTTGGCAGTATACAATGTCGATAACGAGGTATTATTTCAGAATTAAACCATCATCTTCGTGTTATAAGCCAGCAATCCATTTCGTGCTATCTGTAACCGCGAGTTTTCACCGAGTGCCTCTGACAATAAATCTGTCGCTATCTAAGAGGTGTTGACAGGAGGGGTGCGCCAGTTTGTTCCCTTCACCTTTTCGGCATTAACTACGACCGTCAAGACAAAAAAAAATAGCTGTTCTTTTCGGCAGATTGGGGAGGCAAGCAAGCAAAAGATGATAAGCAGATGGAGACCATCTACACTAATCCGTCTTCGTTTTCCTCCCGCCCAACTACACACTTAAAAGATTATTTTTTTCGTTAAAATATCTATTTATAAGCCCTCACAAATCATCATTTTCGGAGATATTGTACAGTTTTCAAATAGCATATGTGCATTATTGTTTTAAATTATAGATATTAGTTAGCATTATAAGTCGAAGTTCATCAACTTAAGCTAGCTATCACATGATTTAAATTCTATTAGTAAAGACATACTGGTTTAAATCTACATTAGTATCGAACTCGAATTATCGTTTTTTCTACGCTCACATTCTTGAAATCAAATTTTATGTGACCGAGGCTGGAAAAATTTTATTTTAAAGATAGGCATTTATATAATTAACTGCCTAAGGAATAGTATAGTTGCCAAATTTTATAAACCACTTACATAAATTCATACCAATGCAGGCGGGCCCCAGACTAGCTGAAGATTAATGGGTTTTGTAATACTCAAAAATCACCAACTGTCTCATATATTTGAACCAATGCCAGGTGACGAGGTCCTGTCTAAGCTAACAGCTTTCTCTTCACAGTCATGCCACCCCAGCGTAATGACTCTCTGGACGTCACATATTAACGTGGACATATCCCCAAACCATATAGTAGCAGCAATCCAGTGAGGAAGAATGTGGTCACCCTCTCAAGCAATGCCATAGGCATATGATGTTTCATTTTGCTGATCTTAATGGGAAGCGGCATGAAGCCACTGGATCTCTTGTAAACCTCTTACAAAAGGGCACCTTTTAGATTTGGTCCTTATCTTTATGTTACAGGGAAGGAAACCCGGAAACAGCTGAGCAATCATCACGACAAATATATTTGGAATAGTAGAGAAAATCATTTCACTATTGTTCAAGAGTTGCTGGAATTAAATCTGTTGTTGTTGTTGTTTACTAATGACACTTGGACAAGCCAAGCCTGCTATGCTATGAGAATTAAGTCGATTGGGAGTGTCTTTCGTTTTAATCAGAGCACCATGAAGGTGAAAGTACGTCTTTGCTGTTTTTTAAATCCTCCGATAGATGGCACCACCAGAGAATCCACTCTTTCAATTTTGACATTGATCTAAAGGGGAGGAAATTTTCTCCAGACCATTGCACCCATGGTAACTGCTCAACGACCTTCTGATATGTGCCTTGGGAGCGATATATATATATATATATATATATATATATATATATATATATATATATATATATATATATATATATATATATATATATATATATATATATATATATATATATATATTCAACATTTCTTTAGAATAATTTTCAGAATATGCTTATATTTAAAAGGTGAAAAAAATATATGTTGTTGTTGTCGTGTGCCAGTTAGGCTGGCAATATGGGGTGCGCTGCTCCACCTTTTCAACTGAACCCTATTTTGGTGTGGAGTCCGACTTCCTCAGTACACACATGCCATAGGGACCCTTTTATAGGGTAAGGAACCATTCACACCTCATTCATACAAGGAAAGGACAAAGACAGGATAGATAGAGAATGAAAGTACATCCATGCCCGAACCGGGATTCGAACCCAGGACCTCCTTATCCGCAGTCAGGCACTCTGACCACTAGACAAATTGGTCGGCAGAATTAAATCTGATATTCTGATTTGGAAATCGTAATCTAATCTTAAGGTTGTACGAGTATTCTCAATTGTATCGGATAGTCTTAGAATTGAAAGCTGTTGTAAGTTTATTTTATACCTCGCGTCTCACTCATTATTGCCTTACGAAAAGATCTTCCGTAGATTGCATTTGCATGTATTACAACACTTGCTATCATCTTTTCCCCATATACCCGTTGCAAGATTTAAAACTCAGAAAAAAAAATCCTATGCACTTGTTTTCTAAGAACTTAGGTTTCAACATGACTCAATGATAGAGCAACGTCTTCAGTATGGAATGCGTTGTATTCGATTTCAACTTCTGAGGAACAATAAAAGATGAGTTTGTGTTTGTAATTTCTACATGAATATATGCGAGTTTATATATTCACAAAAGTTTTTCGAATATTCTCCCATGTAACACGTGAGTTCGTCCCACTAAGTGTAAAAGAGATCGGAGGACTATCTGCCCAAACACCTTGCAGCTGCGATTGCCCGTTGAGTTGTCCATTAAAAGTTGGGAAATATGTATGCGATACATTTGAGTTAAAATTCATAGACATGGCATTCATAGACACATTTTTGTTTACCTAAACATACACAATGCTTTTTAGTGACATACTTTCTTTTCCACAAAAGTACCTATTTCTGAGACTCATGGGATTTGACTTTCATAAAATTTATATGCACATGCATTATTTACATAATTCTTATTCTTATTTATTCTCTAGTTCAGGCATCTACACTACATCACGAGCAACATTCTGCATGTGTTACACAGACAATTCTCAATGGTCTCCTACATCTCTCTAAAAAATTATCAGAGAATGTTAAATCAACCTGTCTGTCCTCAACCTTGTTTTAAATATTATGCTGAATCCTGATTCAAATCGGTAAATTGTTTGACATATCACAGATACAACATTGTAGGATCAAGTTCTAGACTGTTTTCCTATTAATTTTTAAGCTTCAGCAGTGGCTTTGGAGCAGGAAAGCACTTTATGGAAGAAGGTTTTTGAGAATCATTGCTGAATAAAAAGAAACAGACATTAGTATTTCTGCATTTACTTCTGTCACATTGTGTATTCTGGAATTTTCCCGACAAGTGACTGCAGCTCACTAAATTAGTACTGAAATGCGGGAGAATTAGTGAGTCTGGAAAGGACCGGCGCAGATGCTGTATAATCCATCGTGCCAGATTCTTAGTTAGGTTAATTTTTTTGGCAGATTTTCTTATGTATATAGCAACCCGGTTTTTATTATGTCATAGACATGGAGACCTTTAAGAATTATGCAGAAAGTTCTATATTAGCAATCCCAGTATTTACGTCATAGCGCACGTCACAATACGTCATCTTGGCAACACATTTCCTTATCGCCAAAAAAATATTCAGAATTTAGCATCCTGGATTATATGGAATATGTGCCAAAAGACCTCAAAGGCGTGAAGGCTATTCCATTAATGCTAAGCTAAGCCTGCAGGTGAAGAAGGTAGACAGACGTCTACCTTTGGACTTGCCGCCTTTATTATTAACTGAAGCTGCTCACTTCCTTCATCTTATGGTTTTGTTGACTTTTAATGATAATACATTCAAAGAAGAAAAATCTAAACTCAATTTCCCATGGCGTATCCTATCTTCCCACCATTGGTGCACCAGAACATCATCTTTCACATCGTTGACAATCATATGTGACCGCAGCTCCCAGACTGCTCTGTTGTGTTGTTGTTGCATGTCCCATTTGGCCAACAGTGCTAGTCTAGCTCCATAATGTTTAACACCCCTAAAAAATCTAGCACCATCAAAAGATTGTTGTATTAATCTTGCTTGGATAGCCTTAGGCCCTCAAGAAAGTGTATACACCAGCCAACTCCCCTGTACCTAACCCAAGAAGGGTTCTACCAGTTTAGATGGGAGTTGCTAGAAAGAATAAAAGAAAGTGGCACCACCGGGGGCAGCGTTCCCTCAACAGTTCCAAACTCCGTATGCAACAGCTCCAGATATATCTGTAGGGCACCCTCTGCTGCCTCTGGCTGTCCGCAATTGAAAAGTTTATGAACATCAAAACAAAATACATTGCAATAAAACATTGGCACAATGGGAATTACAAGATATACAATTTAACATCAGGGTATTCAGTTTAGCTTAAGCAAACATGCAAGATAATAATAAGAAATTATTAAAGTTAGAAAAGAAATAGATTGTTAAATAGACTTGGTTCAGCAAGGTTGTTAGTTCTCCTTGTTATTCACTAGGTTAGTTTAATATAAATATAATGGTTACTTCGTAGATTTGTTTCATCAAGAAAGTGTTCTGGCGTAATGAAACAGTTGGTTTAAATCTGAAAATTTTTGAAATCCTCAGAAAATCTTAATGATTTGAGGTAACCAATTCGATAGCGGGTGAGAACAGTTTGTTCCTGTCTCTTAAAGCCGTGAGCCAGTGAGATTCCTGGACAAGACCACTGATACTAGTGGTGCTTTGGAGAGACATTCTTCATTATTGAGGTACTCTGTTGTTGTTGTTACTTATGACACTTGCAAAGCTAAGCTAGTTAGCCAACGGCAACGAAATTAAGTCGGAAGGGTGCGTCTTTCGTTTAATCAGAACTCGAAGATGAAATTATGACTTTGCTCTAATACTCCTTCGATAGATTGGAGGACCCACTCATTCAATTTTGATTTTGATCTGGAGAGGAAGAAAATTTTCTCTAACCATTGAGCAGTTACCATGGACACCCATGGTAACTGCTCAACGACCGACAGCGGCACTTTAACAGATTTAACAAGCACGTATATCTCATGTACTCGATGAGTCTTTGGTGTCATTGGAAATCGAACCCCGCCTGAAAGCCGATGTCCTATAATCACTAGGTTGCCACGGCCCTCATAATTATTCATTAATCATTATTACCTCATTCATTTGCAGTAAGTGCAGGTATGTGTATTCAATTCTGTTTTATCATTTTTAATTTGCTTTTGTTTTTCTTTATTTTCTTTATTTCTTATATGCATGCAATTTGATATGTATTTCATATGCCTGTCTTACCACATCCTGCCATGTATTTTGTCTGATACCTATTTTGATTGCTTCTAACGTCTCCACGTGTTAACTCTCAATTGCAACCCAATTTGTGTTAAACAGTATACTTTACAAACCATCTTCCCTGTGTAAAAGTAATAATTTCCAGTGTCTCCATATGATTGCAAGCATAATTGTATTGTCTTGTATGTACTGTGTTCCTTTTTCTTTTCTCTCCAGCGGGCCCATCAAATCTGGTAAAACACTTTCAGTGTTAGGTACAGGGACCTCTGCTGGTGTTTACTTTACGGCCCTCAGACTGCTTAGGCTAGAATAACAAGAGTCCAACTTACGTGTATTTCATTTGACAGTGTCAGGAAAATCTAACCCACCTGCAAGAAGTGATCATTCAGCTTCACTGGATCATATTTTAGGATGAATCGGATTTTTTAAAAAAAGGCATCCAATGATGTTTTTATTACTGAGTTTTTGGCTGTCTTCTGGAGCTTATCTGAAGTTTTTCATATGTAGAGGGTAAACTCATGCAATAATAATGAAGCACGAAATGGGATCGATATGAAAAAAATCATTACATTAGTCTTCCACAATTATGCTATCAATTTTGCGGAGCTAAATTAATATTTAAAATTTGTCAGGAATTTAAATCTATCTCAAAAATTGCCGCAATCATTTTAGCCATCAATAGATCTTATATCTCAGCAATATTAACACTTCCCAAATGTAACAATGAATTTGGGGCCGTGGTAAGCCTAGTGGTTAGGGTATCGGTCTTCCATCCGGAGGTTCGATTCCAATTGCCGCCAAAGACCCACCGAGTACATGCGATATACGTGCGAAAGTCCTGTGGTCGGTCGTTGAGCAGTTACCATGGGTGCAATGGTCTGGAGAAATTTACTCCCCCTTTACATCAATGCCAAAATTGAGGGAGTAGATCCTCTGGTGCTGCCATCTATCGGAGGATTTGAAGAGCAAAAAGTCGTACTTTCACCTTCATGGTGCTCTGATTAAACGAAAGGCGCTCCCAATTGACTTAAATTCGCATTGCCAAGGCATAGCGAGCTTGGCTTGTCCAAGTGTCATAAAAAACAACAACAACAATGAATTTAATAAACATCATTAGTCTATTCATTAGTGTTTAAATTTTATAGTTTATAACACATGTTTCTTCACAATTCTGTTTGTATAAATGTTAATGATTAAATTTAAAAATTGAAATTATTTGTTAAGTGATTTTATTTTTAAAAAAGTGTTGATAGATAACATTTTTATTCTTTGATATATTTCCACCCCGCTACACACACTAAAGTTGAGAAAATAAAAAAAAGAACATAATTTCGAAATTCTCGCATCATCAGATTTTTCTTTTTCGCCAACTGGGCGCTCATATTTCATCGTTCTTTCTGGGACGGTTGACAGTTAACGTATTTATCTCGCATATATTGACCACCATGAAAAAGTCTCTCCATATTTTCAGCCCGTATCGTATTTTTGGAGATACCAACAGAAAAATAATATTTTTAAAGGTATTACGTGTAGAACATGGGGAAAAATACCTCGGAAAAAGGAATTTTCCTCAAAATATTTTCGATAAAGCGTAATATGGTGCTGTTGGACGCGCGCATTTTTGACGCCGCTTGCATATAAATATCGCTTATTCGGTCAAATTTCAAACGCTGAAGAACTTCTCGTTTTGATGAGGTCACAGAGCCGAACTTGGATAGTTTGGATGACATCGTAACAAATGCCTCTACTTATCCAAACTTAAATTATTATAGATGGTTAAATCTTTTGAATATCCGAATCATAGAGAGAGAGAGAGAGAGAGAGAGGAGAAAGATTTTGGATTCTGAAATTTGCTTCCTTTTTCTTCAAACTGAATTGTTTGGATATCTCGATTGAATTAGAAATGTTAGCTATCCAAGGAAAAGATGTTTCGAAAAGAATTTATCAGTCAAAGTATACCTAAATTATTTTTATTTAAAGCGGTTAAATATTGGTATTATGTTGCTTTCTGAAATTGACTAAAAGTGGTTTTATATCCAGTGGGACTGTATATACTTATTTAATGAAAACTGAATTTATTTCCAAGAATTTTTGTTTTTGTTTTACAAGAATGCAAAAAGAAGTTGCTTTCTAAATTTCTTTATAATTAAACTATTAAAAACTAAGGTAAGCTTCAATAATCTTCTTCTTCTTCTTCTTCTTAAGGTTGGGTTTGTATGTCATTGGGCACCTCTGCTTTTATCAGCATTTTGTACCATTAACTCCAAACCCAATGTTTCCTAGTTCCAGTTGCTCGGGTCACCCACTTTATTAATAAAGTCTGATAACCCTTTAATGGAGCCTAGGTGTAACTCTCTAGTATGGATGATGCCTAAAGAAGTTAATCTAGGGAGGGCAAGAGCCTCGCATTCATAAATGATATGCTCTGCCGTTTCCTCTTGTGTTTGACATTTCCAGCAGATAGGGTCTTGCTGAAACAGTCCCATCTGGTCAGAAAGTCAGTCATGCTAAGGATAGCTTCCTGGCTTTCACCAGAAGATGGTTTGGAGGTCATTTCTACCTCAAGTAAAAGATTCATTACTGCCCCTTTACAAGATTGCCTCTGAGTTCCCTTGTCTTTTTCAGCAAGGTCTACTTCAGAGGCTTCACCTGCAAATGCAGAAAGATTTGTTATTTCTTGTGTCTTTTCAGCCACAAGATAACAATTAATAAGCTCAGGTAATATAAGTCCACCCAGCATTGCCTGAGATACTGGGCAAGGCAAATTACTCTAGAAGTTTGCCAGGCAGCTAGAGGCTCCGTTAAGACACCAATACCGCGGTGCCAATTAGCCCTAGGCACGGATCGCATAACACCAGGGTTTACGGGAGCTGGTTCGCGGCCTCTTATTCTATATTCAAGGCTATCCTGTCATTCCTACAGGACGTTCGGCGATCCACCACCTGCCGACGCGCCTGGTGGCTAGCTCAAGCCCCAGAGTGGTACGCATACCCCCTGGTTCCAGGAAGCTTCAATAATAGTTAACTCTAATTTTAAAAAATATAAAGTTTTTTAAAAAAAATACTATACTCAAAATTATTAAAGAAACCAAATATGGTTTTAACAGCAAATAAACCAAATTTTTTAAATATTATCCCATGGAATGTTTGTTTGAGAAATTTTTTTAAAATTTTAATAAATTAACAAATAATATTAATTAAAGTTATAATATATATAACTATATTAAAGTTATAATGTTTGAGATATATATTAAAGTTATAAAGTTTTAAAATAAATGTTAATTTCATGAAATTTTAGCTCATATGGTTTTAATAATGAGTAAAAAGCATAGCAACGAATAACGATAATTAAACAATTATATATATATGTATATATATATATATGTGTGTGTGTGTGTTGTAAATATTTTTTTCAGTTTTCTGTCTCTAAATATTATTAAGATTAAATTATGGTTTTAATACATAATGAACCATATTTAAAAAGAAATATGTTTTGGAATATACGCGCTCTTTCATATTTCATTGCTCTTAATAATTATTAAACACCATGGTTAGTTTTAATGAATAGTGAGTCCAATTTAACTAGAAATATGAGCTTTAAATTACTTTTCTTTGTGTTTTACGGTGATTAATAATAACCAAGTATAGTTTCAACAAATAGTAAACTTAATTTAACAAGAAATATGTGTTAAAATGTTATTCTCCTTATGTATGAACATATTTTTTAGCTCTAAGACATGTGTGTTTAATATATATAGTATACCCAAATTCTCTAGAAATATGTATGAGAATGTATTTCGATCTAACAAATACTTTTTATCACATATTCATAGATGCATGAATTTATGTATTCATAAATTATTAAACACCAAGATGTGATTCTAGCAGATGGTACAGCTAATTTAAGAAAAAATTTGTGCTCGAATGAGTATAAAGTTCATGATTTGTCAAATTAAAATCAATTTATTTGTGTTCACAATTTCCAAAGTATCTTATTAATATTCAAATATTTTTTAAACTTCTATTTGTTTAAAAAATTTCAGATTTTATTGAGAATAATCAGGGTTAAATATTTTAAATTGTGCTTTTTTAGTTGCGCTTAATGCAGCTTGTGCACTAACAATTCTAGAAAATCATTGAGAAGTTTATTGTCATAAGAATTTGTGCATTTGCCTGTTGGGCATTCTGATGGCCTGAAGATAATGAGTTCGATACACGATTCTGCTGATGATCAGTTAACAAATAATGTTTTTTCTGCTAATGTTTCGTATTATCCAATGTAGCACCATTTGTGTATTGTTCAAGTTTTCAAAAAGGTTATGATATATTAAAGTGTCAACATATCATAAATTCAAAATAGGTATGCAGTTCACATTTAATGGACAGTAACAGAAAATTGAGAACTTAATCTAACAATCCAATACAGTGACAATTCAAAATTTGCCATCTTTTTCTTTACAAATCTAGCATTTATGTAATTAAATTGTGGGTAAATACTAATCCCACGATAGTTCTTAATAATGCTCTTACAATATCATAAATGACCTAAAGAAATCTCAGCATCCACAGATCATTTCAGCCCTGATACTGATTTAGATCTGTTATTGAACTCATTATCTTTTGAACCGTATATCAACGCATTTCCCAATTAAGACATGGTGTCTTTTATTAAATAAATCATTATTAAAAAGATTCTAAATACAATCAATTGCTTTATGAATGTGGACCAGAATGGTATGAATTTTATAAATTCAGGAATTTACAGATTTCTCTACATAATATCAATAAGAATCTGAAAATTCGGGTTTCATTTTACATTACTTGAGATACCATCACTAAAGTAAAATCTAATAATTTGTTTTTGTTGGCTGGTGTCGTGTTCATGGGGAGAGCTAAATAGGACCATGAACACAGCTTGCTATCTGCTTATGTTATGGTTGGCTGGTGTCGTGTTCATGAGGAGAGCTAAATAGGACCATGAACACAGCTTGCTATCTGCTTATGTTATGGTTGGCTGGTGTCGCATTCATGGGGAGAACTAAATAGGACCATGAACACAGCTTGCTATCTGCTTATGTTATGGTTGGCTGGTGTCGTGTTCACGGGGAGAGCTAAATAGGACCATGAACACAGCTTGCTATCTGCTTATGTTATGGTTGGCTGGTGTCGTGTTCATGAGGAGAGCTAAATAGGACCATGAACACAGCTTGCTATCTGCTTATGTTATGGTTGGCTGGTGTCGTGTTCATGGGGAGAGCTAAATAGGACCATGAACACAGCTTGCTATCTGCTTATGTTATGGTTGCCTGGTGTCGTGTTCATGGGGAGAACTAAATAGGACCATGAACACAGCTTGCTATCTGCTTATGTTATGGTTGGCAGGTGTCGTGTTCATGGGGAGAACTAAATAAGACCATGAACACAGCTGGCCATCTTCTTGATGTTTTCGGAATATCAACTCTTTCCTATGTCAATCCCAAGGGGAATTCCCCGAGATGAGCCAAATGGTAAGACAGACAAAAATGGGATTTTTTGGTTAGTGGAATATTATTGCAATGGATGCAGAGACGGTAGGTTCTGTTGTCCCCTCTCTCTGGGTTATCGCAACTCGACAGTGACCGGTACTAAGACGAGTGACAGTTTCGGTGAGGTCCCTATTTGCGTTTATTTCACAAATCTGTGAGTCTTTTTCAATGGTATTTTCTCTTAGGCGGTGTCTTGCAACTGCATTCACATTGTCAAGCGTGACTTTGAAGGTGTTTCCGCCATTGAGTTTTCTCTCTTCTTTGGCAAGTTAATCTACCTCTTCTTTCCAGGGATGCCCAAATAATTTGTAATGCAAACCTTAAAAAATATTATTTTTTGTGTGTTAATAAAATGAAAGAGTGTTTTATGAAATCTCATTAGAAATGTTAATTAAAGAAATTTAAATAATATTAGCGCGATATAGTTTAAAATAGGGTTTTAAATAAATATAGTTTAAGTATGGTTTAAAATAAATCATTTAAAAAAATTAAGAAAATTTTGATTCATTTATTGAACATTCCATTCGAAATCATTCATTTATTAAAATATGTCACTACTTTATATATTCACAGTTTAATAAAAATACATTTTAAAAAATTATATTAAAATAATGTTTATAGGAATTTTTTACAACGCGTTTAATGCTAACGCGTAGTCTAATTGCTGTTTATATAAAATTACATATTTCTAACTGTAAAAATGTCTTAAATGATATAAGATGTTATTTTAAAGGTTGTTGTGAAATGTGTAAATTCATTAGTGTAGAGTTTATGAGAGTTAAGCTTTATTATCTTAATTCTATAAATTAATTTTAATGAATATATCGTATGCCAGTGCGTAAAATTAAAAGAATTTTCTTAGCTATACAGCTTAAATGAAGCAAAATATTAAAGTTACTTACGACTAAAGATAGCTTTCTCCTCATTTTAAATTACATATTTGTATAAAATTACATTATTTAATTTTAAATCATTTAATTATTGTTATATTATAACATTATTTAAAGAAATATTTAAAAAACGTATTCAAAGTTAAAGGCATTTTTTTAAAAATTGTACATGGTCTCTCTATCAATTTATCTATCTATATATATATTTCATCAGCTAAAATAAAGTTTTTTTTATCATTTTGAATTTATTCACACAATAATTTATATTTTTTAATATTTTTAAATACAACATTATGCTTTTGTCAATGTCTGAATATTGGGGCTTAAAATAATAAAATTAAAGTTGCTACATTTGTTAAATAAATCATTTTGTGAATAATCCCTATTTCACAATAAAGGAATATTTTAGCTTTTTAAAATATTTTTAGAGTTGAAATGCTTTGGTTGTATGATAAAAATGTTTTATTTTTAATTCAGGTTTAGCTGTGAATGAAAAAATAATTACTGAGTAAAATTTTTGAAAATATTAGACCGTATGAAAAATTATTTTTCGTTAGTAATACCAAAATAGATTTATTGATGATGCATTAACTTATTTTAGACTGAATTATGGTAGAAATTATATATTTTTTTATTACATGAAATGCATTGAAAGGAATCATAAAAAAATGGAATTAAACTTTGTAACAAATGCGTCAAAATATGTTTACAAGAAAGTTTGATATTTTCAACAACAGTGAAATACTTTCTTGTTAGTAGATGCCTTAGGCAACATTTATAATGCACTCTTTTCTACTCTCTCTATTCTTTTTAGATCCTTTAGAACGAAAAAAAGGGGAAATTTTATTATTATTATTATTATTTTCGCTTCAAGACTTTCAAGTAAAAATAGATTTTATTTTAAGATAATGAGTAAAAATGTTTGGATACATTTATATATAAGCTTTACATTTCTAACACGACTTTCAGAGTATAAACATTTAAAAAGTGAAAGGACTCTCTTTTATCAAATAATTTAATGCAGTTATGAGAAAACAGAGATAAAAAATGGTTGATTTCTTCTATTACATATTTTTAAAATAAAATAATTTAGAGAATTATCAAAACAAGTGACCACTTTGAGATTCAAAGAAAATTAAACTTTGCAAATTGAAGGTAAAAACTTACTTTTTTAGTTAACAAATATCTTCCACAAAATTTGAAATATTTGAAATACTTCTTAAGAAAGATTATAAAATTTAAATGATTTTTATCTTTTAATAATTTATTTGCTCGGAGATTGACTACCAAAATGACATCACTCCTGAAATCAGAAAGAGTATCATTGCCGCAAACCGTTGCTTATTTGGTCTAAGACCTCTTTTGAAATCTCACCTAATCAGGAGAAGGACAAACATAATGTTATGCAAGACATTTTGAGATTAAACCAGTTCTAACCTACCCCTCAGAGACATGGACCTTGACGATGAAGGAAGAGAAAACATTGGCGATTTTTGAGAGAAAGGTCCTAAGAACTATTTTTGGTGCTGTCCAGGAAAATAACACCTGGCGAAAAAGGTATAACTTTGAACTGTACGAAATCTATGGAGAAGAAGACATCATCAAATCAATAAAACTATCTAGAGTGAGATGGGCAGGCCACCTCATGAGAATGAGTACAGAGAGAACACCAACAAAGGTCTTCAACACCACCCCTTTCTGTAATAGACCAAGAGGAAGACTTAAAAAGAGATGGAAGGACTGCCTGGAAGAAGAATTCAACATGCTTAATGTCAAGAACTGGAGGTCGATTTCTAGAAAAGGGGCGGAATGGCAAAGACTTCTGAAGAAGGCCAAGGCCCACAAAGGGCTGTCGTGCCAATGCTGATGATGATGAATAATTTATTTAAATTTTTTGTAATAAGGTAGATAGAATATGTTAGTAAAAGCTTTCAAAATGGTATAATAGACGAATATGCAACGAAATAATTCCCCCATGTAATTACCAATTTGGTACACCTTGATTTTTACGGTGACCATGATAAATCATAAATTCTGTAAAAAAGCAGCCAAAATTAAAGAGCAACTACCCACGCTTTCGCTTTCAGATTCTTTCGAATTCTGTGAAATAGTGGTGGTGGGACTAATCCCCATCTGGTCTAGTAGAACTAGACCAGATCCATGAGATCATAGATAGCCAAAAAGTCCCAAAGCAGATGTGGACTTTTCACAACTTCTTCACGAGAAAACCCCAAGCACTTCAAGATGTGTAGCGGGCAAAACGGAGCATTGTCGCACTTGGGGAATTACGGGTATGTTCTTTCACCATCCACAAAGATCATACACTTCAAGTGGCCAGTAGAAAGTCGAGACAGTGCCGTCTGATGTACTCTGGAACCCTTAAATGTTGTGGCGGCTCCAGGATGTCTTTGGAAGTACCAAGGGTGAGCAGGAGGGTCAGCCCAGGTTTTAGAAGTAAGTTGTTCAGTAATGGAAGAGATCTCTGATGGTGTTAGAGCCATGCGATCTTCCGGGTTCAAAGGATTACTGGCGGCAGCCTTTGCAAGGTCATCGGCTACTTCATTCCAAGGCAGACCAACATGCGAGGGGACCCACTGGAGGTGGATTGGGTGTTGAACTGAAAGGCATTTGAACAAGAGTAGAATACTTCTACTAGCACTGTCGCCGATGGATTGCCAATAGAAAAGGTTCTGGATCGAGGATCGACTGTCTGTAAGGATCCATATCTCCGAGAAATAATTTTGTGTATGGACGTGTGGTCAGCACTTCTTTTTTACAAGCTCAATGGAATGGTTGGGGAGTTCAGTATATACTCCGCTGCCAGTTGCATTGATCTCCAATTTGCTTCCATCAATATAAACCCTGGCTGCTCCGGTAGGAATCTTGTCAATTGTCTCTAGAGTCAATTGCTTTAGTAAGTATGGGTGGTCCGACTTTTTACTTGCATCGAGCGAAAAGTACTATTTTTTACCAATTTAAACCTTTTAAAAAAGTCGAACATTTCCAGAGAGGTTAGCGTCCCTAACTTCGAAGCGGGTTCAGGGTTCAAATCCTGGTTTGGGAATGGATATTTCTTTCTCTTTTGGTGTTTGTCTTTTTTTATCACTTCACTATCAGAGCGAAGATGGCACTCCCACTGGCTATCCCATTGCATAAGATACCATCACTTCGTCCATTATAGAGTTGAACTCCTAAGGGCAGCCGGGCATTGATAAAAAATCTTGTAAAAATTATAGACAATTTTATTAATTTATTGAGGAGTAAGGAATAGGCCGTTTTCTTTTTCTACGAAAAAAATGTACTCCCTCGCGCGCGTAATTAGGAGACGAAAATTAATTAGAAAATGAAACTGTATGTAAAGGAAAGTATGTGAAGATGCAATGTGAAAAAAAAATCAACACTGGAAAGACCCTTTCCTCCGATACTTGGTTTAGTAGTTCCTGAATATTCTACTTAACTGCACTGAGTTTCACTTACTGCTGGGCAGAAGAATTAACATCTCTGAATTGCGGTGATAAACAGCTTAAAATTTGTCAAAATACTACGATTGACTGAAACAATTTTATAAGGGAGGTTTTTTCTCTAGATTATCTTCAAAAACGGAAAGAACGAATTGCTGCTTTTTGAAGGATAGTTGAAACAGATGACATTCTGTTTGTGCAACGAAAAAAAAAAAAAAACTCTGACAAAGAACTTCTACAACAGTGGATGTGCCGTTAAAGCGGTGATGGTTTTCCTGTTCAGGTTCTGCATCGAGAAGCAAGTTAACGAATGCAGACTATGCTAAGTAAACAAATTTTTAAGACAAAAATAATGTTATTGTTGTAGTTACTTATGACACTTGGACAATCCAAGATCGCTTTGCCTCTATGTGAATTTAAAATCAATAGGGTGCGTCTTTCGTTCAACCAGAGTCCAACGATGGTGAAAGTACGACTTCGCTCTAAAATCCTAGGGTAGATGGCACCACCAGGAGAACCACTCCCTCAATTTTGACTTTGATTCGTAGGGAGAGGAAATTTTCTCCAGACCATTATATCCTTGGTAACTGCTGAACGATCGATCAATGGACTTTCGATTACACAGATTTAACGATGCAATCGTATATCGCATGTACTCACTCGGTGGTCTTTGCGGCATTGGGAATCGAACCCCAATCTTCTGGATGGAAGGCGATACACTAACCACTAGGCTACCACGGCCCTGTTAATATTACTTTCATGTGGGAAAAAATCCGGGATGTATTAACTTGTAAAATTTCATTACCATCTATACCCATTACTTTTACCAAGTCATTAACGATTACATTGAACGCTTTTTTCATTTCATACTTTAAGCAATTGCTGAGACATGCAAGCCACAAAATAAGTGCAAGTGATTGTACCGAGATTCTATAATCTTTTTTTATCCCGATCGCCGTGAAAAAAATCAAGGTATACTTAAAAAATATATTTTTCAAATTTTAATGTTTTAGGTCTCTTTCACACTAGACAACTTTTATCCTACGATAAAAAGTCCTCTGGTGTGAAAGAGGCCTCTAACAATAAAAAAAGAAAGGAAAATTTAAAATATTCAACTTATGAAGAAATTCAATGCGTTAAATGAAGTAATTCTTCTGTTTTCGAAGGTAAGTTTCAAAATAAATCTGTGTTTCGTTCTCGTAAACAAGGGGTGGTGTGAAAAAAAGAGAAAGAATAGTGTGAGAGCAGTTTTACCTTTCACCCCTTCAGTTAATTCATTACGGAAAATATAGAAAGTTCTTTATTTTGGCCTAGAGCCAAGTTACTCGTGTATACAATACTTCTAAATTTAGGTAATATTAACACAGAGTATTAACAATTCTTGAAATGTAAGAATTTTTTTTTGAAAAATAATACAATTGATATAAAAATATTAATAATTGCGTAAAATTGAAAATATTCTTTGATAAGCAACATAGTCACTTATATATTTATCGGAAAAATGGTGAGGCATTTGGCGAATTATCTATGAATTAGTAATTTAATTGTATATTGAACATTTCATAGCAGATGGCGACAAAATTACTAGTCTTCGAATATTACCCAATTAAAAAGAAAACCAGGTATATATATATATATATATATATATATATATATATATATATATATATATATATATATATATATATATATATATATATATGTTGTTGTTACTAATGACACTTGGACAAGGCAAGCTCGCTAATTCTCGACTATGCTAATTTAAGTCAATTAGGGGCGTCTTTCGTTTAATTAGAGCACCATGAAGGTGAAAGTACGACTTTTGCTCTTTAAATCCTTCGATAGATGGCAGCATCAGAGGATCTACTCCTTCAATTTTGGCATTGATCTGAAGGGGGAGTAAATTTCTCCAGACCATTGCACCCGTGGTAACTGACCGACCACAAGACTTTCGATTCCACAGATTTAAGAGCACGTATATCGCATGTACTCGGTGGGTCTTTGGCGGCATTGGGAATCGAACCCCACCCTTCCAGATGGAAGGCCGATACCTTAACCACATTGCTACCACGCGCGACCCCAATATATATATATATATATATATATATATATATATATATATATATATATATATATATATATATATATATATACATATTAATATAAAGAAAACACATATATGAATATTAAAGTAATAAATACAATGCTAAAAATATAATGTTGTAACTACAATGCATAATAGGAAATCTAGCCAGCGCAAAAGCAGCTAAAGAAAGATTTGCCTATATAAATAAGATAAAACATGAAGAAAAGTAAAATCAGAAATATAAAATTGGAAAGATACTAAAGTATATGAAGCAAAAGACAAGAAGGCATAGGGACCATGTCTTCATCAGGAGGAGATGGTCAGCTATGCAAAATGAACACTCTTTTCTGACATGCTCGTAGGACAAATGTCTAAAAATCTTCGAGCAATTCCCCCGAAGAGTGTTCGTATTAAAAGAACTTAATTAAAAATTAGACTAAATATATATGTAGAAAATCTATAGTGAATTTTCATCTATAGTGAGTATTTTTATTCTTCTGCATATATATTTATCTTTTCTACATATATATTTAGTCTAATTTTTAATTAAGTTCTTTTAATACGAACACTCATCGGGGGAATTGCTCGAAGATTTTTAGACATTTGTCCTTCGAGCATGTCAGAAAAGAGCATAGCTGACCATCTCCCTCCTGATGAAGACATGGTCCCTATGCCTTCTTGTCTTTTGCTTCATATACTTAAGTATCTTTCCAATTTTATATTTCTGATTTTACTTTTCTTCATGTTTTATCTTATATATATATATATATCTATATAAACAAACAAACATCAATATATGAAAATATCTTGTTAAATAATGTATATCATAGTCAATTTAATTAATTTATTTTGTAAAAAAATTAAGTTTTAAAATTATTAAAAATTTTTTTGAAAAACGATAATTTGTTTATTTAAACGAAAAATTATGTAATTGAGGTTGATTTTCTGTACAAGCTTAAAAATTCTAAATGCGAAATTTTGTACCATTTCTGATTCATTTATAATAAGAGGAATTATGCGCAATGAAATTAAAATGTCAGATTTTTAGTGTCCTTTTTGATTTATTTGATACACAGGGGAATATTTTTATATTATCATATTTTCCATTGAAATACTTGATTCCAAGTATCAGTATATTCAATATATTCAAATATTTTTCACAAATTATGGCCTAACTGTAGATAACTGCTGGAATATAATTTATCCTATAATTATCCCTAAGTATTTAGAATTTTTATGCGAAAAATTCCTATGGTGTATGCATCGAGATGAAGCCGACCGATGGCTGAGTGGTTAGCGTTCCTGACTTCTGAGCTGTGGGTCCCGGGTTTGAATCCCGGTTCAGGCATGAATCTTACTTTCCTTCTCTGTCCTTTCTTCTGTGATGTTGTATGAATGTGGCCCACCCTGTAAACGGGTTTGTGGTGGTATGGCGCGGGTAACGCTACTCGCCTCCGTGACTTGGTTCACAGGTGCCCGCTGGGTAACGACAAATGAGTAGCAGTCTCTGGCCTTGTTGTGGCATAGGGTTCAACCCTCAAGTGCCCGCCATTGGAAAAAAAATGTATGAGATGAAAGAAAATTAAGCTTTATAACAATTCAAGAATTGAGTGAAAAGGTAAATTTTGCGCAACTCGATACTATAGCAACCGGTTGAATCAGCGTTTTTTTTTGACGCACTGTTTTAAAATAATGAATTAAAATTTAAGGAAGTAATGTGAATACATTAAATGTTATAATTCCTATATCACATTTAGTACAAACAATAGTAATACATCTTTTTAAAAAAAATCACTTAGCTCATACTTTAATTTTACCCCCTGTAACGAAAAAATTCAAAAGAAAGAGAGGGAAGACAAAAGGGTTTCTTTATATTTAAATAGAGATTCTGGTGACTTCCCGAAATGAGACTTCTGGAGGAGATAAAGAGTGGGAATTCGGTGTCTCTGAAGAGAGATAGTCCTGGCTCGCTATGGAAGGCAAACATTCTAATCTTAGAAGAACTTTTTTCTTTCATGCCAACAGCCAAGATGTCGTGTGTTTACTCGCTGCGTCAGGAAACAATAGAAATTCGGACTGTTTTGCCAATCCCATTTGGATGCCGCGTTATTTTGAGTCGCTGCCTCTTCTCGCCTGCCAGATTCGACATGCAAAACTTGTTTGTGACCCATTATTTATTTTTTTTTACAAAATCGTTTGAAAAAGAAGTTTGATTTTTTTTTTTTACGGCTGGAAACACTTGAAATTGGGGTAAAGCAAAAATATATTTTTTGATTGTTTTTAATAAAATCAAATTATTTAGATTTTGTATGCAACTTAAATGGACAGAATAAAATTTCAATTGCTTTCAAATGCAATGTATACTTATGAACTAGTGTTCTACTTCTGTTTCTGTAGAACAATATAATCACTGCAAAATAATGTAAAGCATTTACAAAGAAGAACATTGTTTGAATTCATATTTAAATCATAATTATGAATAAAAATTATATTCAATACAAAAAAGTGAGTAATATATATATATATATATATATATATATATATATATATATTATATATGTATATATATAAATATATATTATATATATATATATATATATATATATATATATATATATATATATATATATATTGTTAAGCACATAATAAAATTTCGCTTACACGCAAAGGCAGGGTATATCATATGAATAAAATTCAGTTTGCGAACTCATACGTTATATGTGCAAAAATTGAAAATTCATTTGCATTCATCTGTAAGTCTAATAAAGTAAATGGTAATTCTTAACATCAACTATTGTCACAGATATTCAATGGGCATACACACACATATGTATATAAAACTCAGTATAAAATATCTTGAAGTTTTGTATCGTTAAATGAAAATACATTTTTATGTGGTTCTCAGGTCTTATTAATTGACTTTTGTAAAAATTACGTCATATTAACACTTAGAATAAAAAGTGGGTTCGGTGTAAAATCTGGTACTCCTTCTGTGTGTGTATGTCTTGGCAAAAAAATTGTTGATATATCTTGATGATAAAATTTAATTTCTGGTACTCCTATCTTTGCGTAGCTGTAGTGTAGCGGCCACCATGTTTGTCACATCTTGGCACCTATTTTGATATCAAAAAATCGCCAAAGAATCAAGGTGTATCCGATTGTGTGAACTTCTACCCCAAAAATATACAATTATGTGAACAAAGTCACCCGATTTATATTTGCTGAATGTTTGTTGCTTTTTCCTTTGGGATAGTAGAGGTGCACACAAAATAAATCAAGTTATACAAAATTCAACTCAATTTTGCCAATTTTAGTAACAAAGTTTATTAAAAAAATTTACGTTTATAAATCAATAACACTTTTGAAATACTGCTAATGGAACTTCTTATTAAAACAGAAATGAAAAATAAAATAAGCGAAAATTCGCTTTTCTTAAATTAAATAATAAATATTTGATACCATTCTTAAAATGAATTTCATAAAATTTTCAAGTAACATGTTCCTTACGTCAGAAATTGCCATGAAAACCAACGGATATTTTGTTTCTCTTCTATGTGGAGAAACACATTAAAAGTGATTTATGATAGCAAAGGGACGTAAGAAGAATTTACATTTCATTGTTTTTATGACTATGCAATTTTTCTTATTTTAATTTTTTTAAATTATGTGCTACATCGTCTTTGACAGTGTAACTAAGCTGTGAAAATAGCGATAGAACAATACAAAATGTGGGTACCTTATATATATATATATATATATATATATATATATATATATATATATATATATATATATATATATATATATATGTTTTTATAAATATTTCATTTGTGGTATTTATAATTACTACTTTAAACTAATTTAATTTAAATCGTTCAATCCGATTTATATAGTTATTATTATTTTAATAAAAAAATCGGAAAAATCTTTTTTTAAATATATATATTTTTAAAAATATTTAAGTTTGAAAATGATTTTTTTGATTGAGAAATTTGCATTTTAAGTTTAAGAATCAGAAACATTTATATTATTACACTTTTTAAATAAAATGTTGCCGCCTACCCTCTCTAGTGCTCACAGTGCCTGACTGCGGATAAGGAGATCCTGGGTTCGAATCCCATTTCGGGTGTGGATGTACTTTTTCTCTCTCTCTAACCTGTCTTTGTCCTTTCCTTGTATGATTGTGTTGTGAATGATTGCCTACCCTATAAACGGGTCCCTATGGCATGTGTGTACTGAGGAAGTCGGACTCCACACCAAATAGGGTTCAGTTGGAAAAGTGGAGAAACACCCCATATTGTCAGCCTAGCTGGCACAAGACAACAACAAATTAAATGTTGATTTTTTAAAAATAAAACTCAAGATCTAATTGAAACTACAACAAAAAGATTTTGTACTGTTTTCGATGTTTAAATTTTATTTACGTCTTATTTATGTAATTTTTTTATTCAAAGTTTGGTTCATTATTCAATTCTTAAAGTCAAAGAAAGCCTAATAGCTTGATAAAGCGTAAGAAAAGGAAATAAACGTAGTGTATAAGGATTGTTGCACGAGTCAGCAAAGATTGTCGCGTTGAAAGGTTTATCATATCTATAGTCCTCCATTAGCGAGGCGTTAAACTTCGGAGATGAGTGTGCCAACTCAGATGTCGACCTAGGCGTTTGATCATGAATGCATATTACGAGGTCGTTAGTTGTGTTGAATGGAGCAAAATCGGCGCAGATGCTGTAGAACCCAGGAGGCCAAATTCTGAGTTTAGTGATTTTTTTTTTGGCAGATTTTCTTATGTATCAGAAAACTAGATTTTTATTACGGCATAGATAAGGAGACATGTAAGTGTTACGCAAAAAATTCCATCTTGGTAACGCTAATATATACGTCATCACGCACGTCACGATACGTAGTCTTGGCAACATTTCTTTATCGCCAAAAAAACTCAGAATTTGGAATCCTGGATTATACGGCACCTGTGCCAAAAATCTTTCTTCAAATAAAACAATGTACAAGTTCATGCATGTTTTTGTGATACTTTTTTGATTGCCCTATTTTTGGCGACAAAAGCAATTGAACATAGAATTCCATCGTATTTTGAACAACTGTGATGCAGTCGATTTTTGATCTGGAACTTTTCTCTTAATGCAACATCAAAATAATGAAATTAAATTAGACATTAGATTCACTTAATTAGGCTAACCAGAGATCGGTGTGGAAAAACATTTGGCGATAAAATTTTATTTCTTGTAACCCTAGTATTTTTAGCGCTTTAACTAAAGTAGTATTACGGTTGCCATTTTGTTATTTACATTTTGGCGCCAATCTTGGAGTAAAAAACATCGCCAAAAAATCAAGGGGGCCCGTAAGCAAACTTTTACAGGCTGACCACCTAACTGGGACATATGCTTCGTACTACAGGGACCTTGGTCAAGAAAATGGATATAGGCCTTGGTCGGTCCCATGGATTGTCGTGCTACTGAGTTTAGTTCTATGTTCCGTAAAAATATCTATTTCGTTGTTTCATATTGATAAAATTATTTATTATTTTATAATACAAATTAATGCATTTTATTAATTATCTGATTTAGTTTTCAGATTATCCTTTTATTTAATATTTTAATAAAATGCTTAGTGAATATAACAACGATTTACATTTCTATACATGTGTCACTTTTCCAATAATTATAGTGAATTTAAATCTGAATGTACAAACTAAAAAGTAATGACTTTTTTCATTTATAAATTAAAAAAAAATAAGTGAAAGTTTTCATTTACATCAAAATAATTAAGTTAAGCTTGTGTCAGTTGGGTAAATCCCGAAAACAGATTTCTTCAAACTTAATGTATTTTTTTAAAATCACAAAGGAAAATTATTTTTTTATTCATTTGTTATTTTAATCAAACAAATCTATCTGTATATTTAGTATCTGGAGAAAGAGTTTGGTCCGAAAAAAAAAACTGCCCTTCAAGTTAAAATAAAAAATAAATTTTTTGCTGCTCTATCTATTTCATAGAGGGAAAAATTCAGGTGGATTAGATAGATTTCTTGGCTTTTTTTAAAAATAAAACTTCATTGTAATTGAAATGTTTTCACTTAATTAAATTCAGTTAAATTAATTAGGATTTCTTTTAATTGAAAGATCCCATAACGCGCAATTAATAAGAATACGAAGTGTGGTAGCTTTTAATAAAGCATTTTTTTACAGGAAATGTTGACAAATGGCTCATCGACGTATATTGCTAATTATGCTAACGAATAGCTTTTTTTGCATAAATTACATTATCATATTAACAATATTCCATAGCTTGAAATGATAATTAAGATAATAATCGTAATATGAGATGCACTTCCTACATCGGACTTTACCATAGAAAAAATATATTTTTATTGTGATATTATAACAATTTCATAAAACTGAAACCTCGCTCAAATTACTTAAATTTACCTAACGTGAAAATGCTTTTATATAAAATTGTTTTCTTTAACTATATTTATTTATAAAAGTTCCTCTACTTTGTATTTTCTTTTGTGTATTGCTGTTGTTATGGGTCCACCTAAAGAAGAACTCCCAACAGACCAACAGGGAGTTCCTGAGATTTTGCATGAAAGATCGTCACCGCAGATTACTCCTCACAAAGCTGATGATTCATCTCAACAAACGAGGATTAGAACTTTGTCAGAATTTAGGCCATGCTTCCACAGACGAATCAGAAAACTATTCTTAAAGTTAACTTTCTTCCACAATTAATAATGGTGTATAAAATTGTTTTTATGAACTTAATGAAATTTATGAACTATATGTTCCGATTGTTTGGACTTTTCGAGCCCGCTTTAGAACTTTAATAACTTTTTGAATCCTATTCCTTTTTAGTACCTTAGAAACTTTTAAAATAATTTTTTTGAACCTAAAATGCTTTTAAAAGCTAAGGTGTTTATTAAACTTGTATAAGCTGCCTGCCTGTATATAGTTATCAACTTTCGAATCATGCCATTTTTTTCCTTTTCATAATTAAGTGTTCATACTATTTATAATATTGCTTTCAATGCATATAATGTTTTTATTGCCATTATTAGCCTAGAAATTGTTAACTGTCTTTTCATTGATTGTAACATGTTTCTCCATTGTTTGTTGTATGTGTCATCATGTTATATTTTATTTTTAACTCAGAGGAAATATTGAATGCTATTGCCTGATGTTCAACAGGGGTTTAAAGCCCCTTAAAATGTTTTGTAACTTTTTGCTACCAATTTGTAAGCACCATTTCTTTGCCTTGTTAAATGCCACGATGGTGACGCCCTCACGGACCTCGTAGAGGTGTGGAGCATACTAGGTGTTGGGGAGACGGCACCCCTTAATCTTAAGGAACAGTCCGGAGTCCCCCCACACAGTTATGTATATGTATGTTGTTATGGGTGAACTCCAATGGCTCAGTAGATTCCCGTCGCTTCCCGTTAAGATCAGTGAAGAGAAGCATCATTTGCCACGGGCTGTGGTTGGGAGGGTGACCACGTACCCTCCCTCACTAGGTTGCTGGAGCTCCGTTGGTTGGAAAGGTGTCCACGTTAATAAGTGACGTTCAATGTCCTTCGCTGTGTTATCGTGGATGGGGAGAGAAGGGTGCCAGCTCTGGTGTGACCTCGTCATCTGACGGTGGTGGAAAACTACGAGGCGCTTTGTGACGATTTGCGAGTATTTTGAAACGGTTATCCGTAAAGTGAAGTCTGGGGTTCTGGTTTTGTCCTGCAACACTGTCCATGCATGTTATAGGATAAGTATTGAATTTCACTTCCTTTTGTTAAATATTGGTTTTGAATTGAAATCAAATTGACGTGTATTTATCCAACACACGTCTTAACAACAGACGTAACACGCATATCCTTTTGACACATTTAATTATTTTTTTAATTAAAAAATACAATGCAAAACCTGATCGTATTTTATATTATCTCTTGTACAGAACTTTTAATCTTTGAATGGAATAGATACATATTGAAGTTCATTTTCTTCAAAATTTTGAAATATTGGAATTTCTCCATAACCATAATAATTATATCAAACTGACGTATATCTGTAGATATACGTCAGTTTGATACATGGTCTTAATGTAAAGGAAGTTTTTGATTTATTGCTTTTACTGAGATACATAAGTGGCAACAATAATTCTGAATATGAAATGGTTAGTGCCGTTATATCAAATGAAATAAAACCAATGAGCAACAGTACGAAATGCTGAATCTGCGTTTTAATCAGAATGTATGTGAAAAGAAGTGTGGAATGAATGAATCTTGGAGTAATTGTATAAAAGTCTCAAATTGTGAATTATAAAAACATTCTTTATAAATATGCAGGGTGATCTTTTTTAAAGTGAGAGTTTTTGGAGCGCCCTGTAGCGCGATCTAATAACCGAAATAGCACAAAACTTGGTATTTAAACTAATCAAGACACGGAAAAAAAGATTCCGTAAAAAAAAAAAAAAATTAGTTCCAAAAATCACCGCTAGGGCATTTTGTGGCGCTTTACAATATATAAAATGTAAGAAAAAATATATACTAACACATACAATCGTGCAGTTAAATTATTAATGTTTATTTACTTCATAAACTTCCCCGATGAGGAATTAGACCACATTCCATGTGAGCACTGTTCTCGGAAATAACACAGTGCATTCTGTGCACAGCGTTCCCCACAACCGAATGTAACATGTCACGAGGAGTATTCCGCACTGTCTTTGTTAGGTTGTCCTATAGAATAGACATGTTTCATACTCCACCAACATAAACGCATGTTCCAGTAACCAGAGGCATGGCCACTGGAGCTCGTTTACTTCAGCTGAGATTATTTGTCGGAGCTGTCTACTACTTGCTTTTATAGCCTATATTACTGGCACTGTCATTGCACAACATTTTCATTTTTCTTTTCATTCCCGTGTTTTATGCTAATTCTCATTAGTAAACTGCAACAGCTCCACAAAATGCTCTAGCGGCGACTTTAGGAACTAAATTTTATTTTTACGGAATTTTTCCCCTATGTTTTTATTAGTCTAAATACCAAGTTTAGTGTCATTTCGGCTATTAGATTGCGCTACAGGATGCTCCAAACACTGTCACTTTAATAAAGATCACCTTGTATATCTCACGGTTTCATTTTTTTACTTGTACTGTTTCATGATATTGCTTTTCAAGTAATTGTCTTTTATGTAAATCGATGTCTAATGGGTGCGTATATTTGCCTTATTTCCATTATCTAACTGGGCTGCTGTTGGAGATGAGACTAGACTGGACATTTTAAATCCATACTTGACGGACTTTTACCAAGTTATATGATACATTTTCAGCTGTTTCCATCACACGCTGGGGTTGAAGGGAATGAAAAAGATGAATTTTTGGCCAGATCCATTGCTCAGGAGGATTTCAGACATTATGGGAAGTTCACCTTCCGATAGATTTCTTTTCTGACATCGACATAGACATACGCAATGGAACACCTTGTCTGTACCTTAGGTTATCAGGTATAGCTCCATCACGTATTACATCTGGTGTGACAGAATTGTCACGAAATTCGATAACAAAATTGAATTTCAATTGGTCTCTAATATTAGAAATTAATAATTTGACAGAAATATAACATCAACAACAAAACATTTACAAAATTTTCAGTATGGGAGATGAAATGAGTTAAATATTGCAATAAAATTGTGAAAATAGATAATCCTAACACTCCAAGTATCCTTGGTAAAAAATACAAATTAACTATCTTGATGATGGTCATAGCAGACGATATAAGTAGTTTATAACACAAATATTCAAGCAATATCATTAAGTTTAAGTAGAAGAGTATAAAAAGAGCAAATAACTGGGACAGAGAGAGATTTTCAATAAGTACTAGTAACTCCCTCATGCTTTAATTGTGTCCTTTAATGTGACATCGCAATACCAAAGGACTGCATTGTCTACACGCAGATAGTTAAGATTACATATGCATGATATGAAAATATTTTACGGACACTCTAACATTACTAGAAATAATAATGAACATATATTGCAATAAAATTGCTAAATAGGGTATTTCTGAAGACTCAAAGCAAACCTGAATATTAATCCCCAGTTTTATATATAGTGGTTAGATAGAGGGAAGTGTTATATCACATGACGTATCATATGAAGATTGTATTAGAAAAAAGCAAGTATATACTAATAGTTAAGATTACATATGCATGAATAGTATCCTATTGAACATTTAACATTTGCTGTAGGTGATAAACTGTAGAATATTTAAAGTATAACAGATTACAGTCTGCTGATTCAGTTAAAATTTTGCAGCAGCTCAGTCTGTGCACTGTAGTTACCACGATTAAGAAAATTATTGAACAAAAATATAATTACAATACAATGAATAATAAAAAGGCTTAAAAAGTGAATAAAATATATAGCAAAATATTTTACAGACACTCTAACATTACTAGAAATAATAATGAACATATATTGCAATAAAATTGCTAAATAGGGTATTTCTGAAGACTCAAAGCAAACCTGAATATTAATCCCCAGTTTTATATATAGTGGTTAGATAGAGGGAAGTGTTATATCACATGACGTATCATATGAAGATTGTATTAGAAAAAAGCAAGTATATACTAATAGTTAAGATTACATATGCATGAATGGTATCCTGTTGAACATTTAACATTTGCTGTAGGTGATAAACTGTAGAATATTTAAAGTATAACAGATTACAATCTGCTGATTCAGTGAAAATTTTGCAACAGCTCAGTCTGTGCACTGTAGTTACCACGATTAAGAAAATTATTGAACAAAAATATAATTACAATACAATGAATAATAAAAAGGCTTAAAAAGTGAATAAAATATATAGCAAAATATTTTACAGACACTCTAACATTACTAGAAATAATAATGAACATATATTGCAATAAAATTGCTAAATAGGGTATTTCTGAAGACTCAAAGCAAACCTGAATATTAATCCCCAGTTTTATATATAGTGGTTAGATAGAGGGAAGTGTTATATCACATGACGTATCATATGAAGATTGTATTAGAAAAAAAGCAAGTATATACTAATAGTTAAGATTACATATGCATGAATGGTATCCTGTTGAACATTTAACATTTGCTGTAGGTGATAAACTGTAGAATATTTAAAGTATAACAGATTACAATCTGCTGATTCAGTGAAAATTTTGCAACAGCTCAGTCTGTGCACTGTAGTTACCACGATTAAGAAAATTATTGAACAAAAATATAATTACAATACAATGAATAATAAAAAGGCTTAAAAAGTTAATAAAATATATAGCAAAATATTTTACAGACACTCTAACATTACTAGAAATAATAATGAACATATATTGCAATAAAATTGCTAAATATGGTATTTCTGAAGACTCAAAGCAAACTTGAATATTAACCCCCAGTTTTATATATAGTGGTTGGATGGAAAAATCAAATAAGCTTTCGATAACCTCTTACAACCACTCTTGGTATTTTGCATAATATCCGTGGGAACTTTCCAATTTAGACCGAGTCCCAGTAAATTGTTTTTGAGTGGCTACACAACAGCTCTCAATTTTAAGCAGAATACACCGAAGTGTCATTTTTGTACAGTTGACATGGCTTCTCCTGCTCATATGTTTAAATTTTAAGAAGGACGAGATAGTGCGAGACCCACATCTTTTTTGTAGACGTTTTAGATAATTTCGGTTTCATGAGGATTGTCTAGCTCTGCTAGATAATCCCGAGATTAGCAACAATATGGATGCATATTTGTAAAGACAGGTACGCAAAATGTACCTCTAAATCTAATCTTAAAATTAAAATGACTCAATATGGTTCATGTGTTACACTTATCATATAATTATATTTAAAGGACTTATATTCAACTTTCTAAAAAACAGGTTGACTAAGCTACTTACTTTTGCTTTAAGTGGTTGTCGGCCACTTTTTAAATTTTTTTAAAGTCAATTTCGATGCATTTTAAAGTCGCATTTTAAACATATTTTGTAACGTCAGGTTAATGAAGATATAAATTAAGTACTTTACTAGACTTGGTCTTAAAATGCAGCTGTTGTCTCCCCATACAACAGTGGGATCTAAGAGCTTGTGTTGCCCAATCAGATCAATATACGAGGTTTGTCCGGAAAATACATATAAAAGTCGAATAATAACTTTATTTTACAGTTTGCAGTCACCGCTAGGTGGCACTACTGCTGTAACCAATCCCATCAACGCTCAGTTCGAGTCAGACCGCTCTGCGTGTAAGTAGGAGTGTGCGGCTGCTTGTTGAAAGTTACCCTTTTTCACCTGCCTTCTCTCTTTCTCTGATTGAGGAACGCGCATCAACATCAAGTTTCTTGCAAAGCTGGCCAAGAATGGCCAAAAGTGGGCAGGTGGATACTTCATCACGACAACGCACCCGCTCATACGTCACTCGTTGTGCGTGATTTTTTGGACCGAAGCTCAATCACCGTGACAGAGCACCCGCCTTATTCACCCGATTTGGCCCCTTGTGACTTCTTCTTTTTCCCTAAATGCAAAATGGAGCTTCGGGGGCGGCACTTGGAAGATGTGGAAGGCATCAAGGCAGAAACGACACGGCAACTGAACAGCACCACAACTGAAGACTTTCAGCAATGTTATCAACAGTGGAAACGGCGTTGGCAGAAGTGTATCTCGTCTCTGGGTGAGTACTTTGAAGGAGACCATATTGTAATACCTGATTAATTGTAAAATAAAGTTATTATTCAACTTTTATACGTATTTTACGGACAAACCTCGTATATCCATTACACTTAATATTTAGTATTTTATATCAAGTCAAGCTGATATGTCTCTAGATTATATTTCTCTTATTTTAAATTCAAGATGTATTCTTCCTTGTCTGCATATGGTACTTGTTATAAAAACTAGTTGGGCCCACCATAGAATAGATTTTAACTATGCCTGTCAATTAAATTGTTGTTTCTTTATTAGAATAGTCTTAAAAACAAGACAATGGTTTCATTTGCTGCACAATGGGTTTGTCTTTCTATCAAATTATTTTTTAAGGCTGTGTTAGAGAAGATTTAGTATTGGTTGGTGATGTATGTAGGGGTTATACACAGAACTTGTGTAAAATCAGGTTGAGTTTTCTTACATTACATATTAAAAGCTGCCCATCTTGTCTAGTGGTCAGCGTGCCTGACTGCGGATAAGAAGGTACTGGGTTCGCATTTCGGTTCGGGCATGGTAGTACTTTCTCTTTCTATCTATCCTGTCTTGCTCCTTTCCTTGTATGAATGAGATGTGAATGGTTGCCTACCCTATAAACGGGTCCCTGTGAAAGGCAATTGACTTAAAGTCGCATGGCCAAGTCATAGCGAGCTTGGCTTGTCCAAGTGTCATTAGTACAACAACAACATATTAGATTGGCCCTAAAATCAAGTTGATGTATCGCTGTAATTTTTACATTACGTTATTTTAATCCAAAATTTGTTTGATTGTCAGTAATTGTAAAAAAATGGAGATTTTTGTGAACTTTTATTTTACCATGCAGCAGTATTTTCCCTTTCGTGAATTTATTAATGAGCATACTGAAATTATTTAATAAAAATTAATGGCAATGATCAATAATTTTATTTGAATGCGATAGGCCAACTGCTAAACATCATTTTGAGACTTTTCTAGGCATTTTAGGAGTTATTAAAGGTAGTTGGCTGTGTATTTCGGAATAATAAGTAAAAGATTCAAAAGAACTCACAATCACTTATCAGGAAAGTGATTGTGAGTTCTTTTGAATCATACAGTATGAAAAAAAATCACTTTTAATGTACATTTCCCTCTGATTTAGAATGGCAAGAATGGAATCTAGATCTTCCGAAACATATTTCACCATACTGTCATTGAACATTGACGAGGAACCTTAAACGATTGAGATTGAATACACAACAAGAAAATCACAAAAGTAAGATTTTTGCAGTCAAAGTACATAGACATTGATAATTATAAATTTATCATATATTTATTGAAGATGACAGAAAAACTTTTGGGGATTAAAGAGCTTTCAGTTTTACTTTTTATAATGTTTTAATTTATTAATTTCCATTAAAAATTAGGAATGATCTAAAATGAAATATACCTTACATGATGTTAAATTTTATAACTATCCATATGTGTACATTATATGTATTAGAATACAGCATATTTATGTTGCAATTTTTTTGATAAAAGAAAGCAATATTTTTGTACAAAAAGTTTTGGGTTCGATACTCTATTGAATTAAGAGATCCCTATCCATATATTTCATAGATCCATTGATTGGTCTTTTTCTTTGGAGTTGTATGGAGTTTTAGAAAGTTGTATGGAGTTTATTTAATGTCAACCTCATCACTTGATAGTGATTCAAAATGAAGTAGTTCTTTGTGTTTATCAGAAGTCACAACACCTTTAAATGTATGGAAGACACGATTAAATCGGTAAAAAAAATCATTCAGAAATAAATGTCAAAATAACATGCAATGTCAATGCGTCTTTAAAAAAATTTACATTTTTATTTTTATCGTAAATTATGCAACCATTTTACGATGCAATTTAGAATTCTCTTTAAAATTTTATTTCCTGATTGACTTTTAGTTTGATACTTGGTAATTTTCAAGGCTTTCTTTTCGTAATACGTTAATATGGTCTACTATCTATTGAAATTACTAAGGCCATGATTTTGGCACTTGGAGTAATTTAACTTGACTTTACATGTATACCAATAAACCAACCATCCATTAAAAATAGATTCAAGAGCATTATGCCCCCCAAAGAGTTGTACACAAAGAAACATCGTGAAAATTTCCCCCTTGCACAGATTACTCAATAATTAGAAAAACATTTCTCTTAGATTTAATGTTATAAAATTTTAATCAATTGAACATTTTAGCATGATTAAAATATTAAAATTATAAATGATTAAGAAATTAAAATACTAGCTCTTCTGTTGTTGTGTTGTTGTTGCTTATGACACTTGGACAAGCCAAGCTCGCTATGCCGTTGGCTATGCGAATGAGGTCAATAAAGAGCGTCTTTCGTTTGGATATGAGCACCACGAAGGTGAAAGTACGTCTTTGCTCTATTAAGGTGCCTCGTCATTTTGAACATTGGTCAGGTGACGAGGTCACACCTGAGCTGGCACCCTCCTCTCCACATCCACGCCACACCAGCGGACGGACTTTGGACGTCACATATTAACGTGGACACTTCCCCAACCCACGTAGTTCCAGCAACCCAGTGAAGGAGAGTACACCGTGGTCACCCTCCCAACCACTGCCCGCGGCAAATGATGCTTCACTTTGCTGAGCTTACGGGAAGCGGCGTGAAGCTTCTGAGCCACTGGAGCTCACTAGTTCCTCTTAATGCAGTTTACAAGTAATTATAAAATTAATCTTAATTAAAAAATTACCACTTTTTTTAAATAATATATCTAAAAAATATTAGTTTTAGCAACAACAATAAATTTAGCTAATTGCTAAAACTGGCAATAATTAAAATTAAATTAACTATTTAATTAAAAAAATAATGTGAAAATTAAACAAAACAAATATAGCAATATCTAAAATTTTAGCTAAAAATAGAGATTTTCATTATATTTCCTATTCGAACCAAACATAAGTGGATGATATTTATATTTTAGCACGTTTCTTTGGCAACACTAAATCACAGTGAAAACACAGCCATTCCTGCCTTATCTTTGGCGATAAATTTATACAGCTTTGCGCCTACTAAAAAGTTTTATTCGAAAGGCGCTAAAAGGCGAAACGTATAATTCAGGGACCAGATGGTATCTCTGAGGAGCTTCGATAACATCTTACTTTGTTTGTTCCCCGTTTCCACTCCAGAATATCAATCTAAAGCAGGCGTTAATCGATATTCTTTCTTTGGTTACATTTTCTCCATTTCAGTCCCTATTTTGTTTGAAGGGCGAAAAATGCTGTTTGGTTGGCTCTTCTCTGAAGATCGCCAAAGCCGATTGTCATTTCCATTTTTTCTGGCTCGCTGCTCTGACGAATGGGATGTACTCGAAACTACATATTATCGATACGGAGAATCAATCGCTGTCAATAGAAATTATATCTGTTTGTTTACGATTTTACCAAGTATTTTGAACATAGGTTAATATATTTTCTGAAAAGGAAATTTGTAATATGGACTTCTTTGTCTTTGATTAGAAGTGAAATCGGGGTCATCTTTAATTTTTTTCATTACTACTAATATTGTACATAGCTCTAAAAATTAAGTCAACATACAGTTTTAATGAAAGTAGTTAATTACTTTCTGCATTAATTAACGTCAAATAAATATTCATGATTTTAAGGTATAGCAGAAAACATAAGAAGAAAATATTATATGCTCATGACGTAAAAATACTTTTTTTCACATTTGGACCATTTCTGGTACATTAAATCTTTTAATACAACAAGGGCTGGAATTGATGGTATCTTATGTAATAAATCAGCTATTGACTATGCCATGACACCAAATGTCACTGGGACCCGGTAATTTAGAGACCTTCAGAGGTATCATTTCACTTGGAAGACACTGAGACCATGAATTAAAGTGTCCAATTTATCTTTAGTGTATACGACAGATTTTTTTGCTCGGTTTAGACTAGAGTTTGCAATTTTTTGATAATAATAGAGACTATTTCTCAACTGGGCAACTGTTATCTGATGTGAACCAGATAAATATTATTTTAATTTACAGAATTTTTTTCAGTTTAGAAATTCAGGTATTCAGCTTCAGTTTCGAAAAAGGGACTTAAATATGTCTTGGAAATGTATTATTTTCAAGAATCCTTGACATAGATTATTTTGGGAGACTTGTATGCTTGCAAATACAAAGAAAAAGCAAAGAAAGTAAATTCTGTTGGAATTACTGACACTTCATTTCAAAAATTATGAATCAATATCAAAAATGAAAAAAAAATTAGTTAGATATCCACACAAAGGGGCTCAACTATTATCATAGCAAAATATGACCAACATGTTCGGCTAACATTTCGTCGAGACACGGAGGATTTATTTACCTGCAAAGATAGTTTCTTTTGTCAACATGATCATGAATCTTAAGCCAAATAATTTATTATAATCTTCATCAGATTAGTCTCAATGCAAATGAATGGTGTGACTTGAATGGTGCAGGTAAATGATGTGACTTCCATTCTCTTCAAGACATACTAATCCAGGAAGATGCACTGGTCAACATCGAGATTGCGTAGAAGGAAATTTGAGTGAAGAGCCATTTATTGATGGGCCATCATTCAGTTTAAAGCGATAGTTCAAGCATGTTTTAGTAGCCATATAAGGGCACTTTAAACAAACGTACATTCATTTTAGAAAAAATCCTGTGAAAGGAATTGTGGTTTCATAGTATCAATAGAATAATATGAATATTGTTACAAATTTATAAACATTATTTGTATATGTCGAAGAATATCTAAGATCAGAAATACTCCGTTTTTGAACACAAATTACGTAATTTAGGCGCATTTTACGTTAAAAGCAGCATTCCTAATGATTTAGAGACTTGATGATCTTCAGGCGAGATTCTTGGTGATTTGGCAAGAAATAGATAGTTTTTAAAAAGTTCCTTCACTAGCTCCTAGATTTTCACGCTAAGTCGGGTATATATACCACTACTAGCTACAGAAGAGTTATTGAAGACGATTAGTCTTGAATGCTAGTTTGGTATACAGATTCTGTCCTCTGTCTTGGATATTAAGGACTTCTGTGATTAGAAGCTGTTTCCTGTTGTATTAGCTGTACTAGAGCTGTGTAACTGTAATTTCTACAGCTGGAATTAGTTGAATTTGTTTCAGCCTTTCATCCCTTCAGTGGGTCGATTAACTGACTACCAAGCATGCTTGGGAACTAAACACTGGGGGTCTTACGTTAGGGTGACCACCTAACTGGGACATATGCTTCGCACCCCAGGGCCCTCGGTCATGAAAACAGTTATGGGCACTGTAGGCCTTGGCCCACATGGGCTGTCGTGCCATGGAGTTTAGTTTTTTAGTTGAATTTGTTGTGAATAAAAAAGTCTTGTGATTTTTAAGGGATTGTTTTATCGACTCTCAACCAGAACGATCTTCGAAGTTAGTTACAACATGCAGATTTGCCTTTGGTTGGGAGCTGCAATTTAACACCTCGAAGATATGTCGATGAAATACTGAAAATGTATGTAAAATTGCAGTGATTTCTTTCTTTGAAAGCAAGACAGTTACCGAACCACATCTAATTCATCTTGAAAAGAACGTGCATGTAGCATAAGGAATACAGCAGATAAAACAATCGTTTGTCGATAGTCTTTCCCTTCCTCAGTGAATACATCGTCAGGAGATGAGACATCCTTTATCGAACGAGCCTTCTGGGGGATCAGCAAGGAATTGCTGCATGGGTTTGTAAGCATCTAGAACCACGGTTATATCATCTGCTTCGAGAAATGCCTCGTGCATCTTTTAATGGTCAGCTTCGACCTCTTGAGAATCTTCGGTAAAATCAGTAAGTTCCGTTATAGGCTTGAAAAAAAGTTAAGGCAGTTAATGACATGATTTGTTAAAGGCTCCAATTCATTCTGTAAAGGCTTGAAAAACTGGCCGGATTGCTTCAGGGTTAGTTTGGATCAAGACAACAGTTGATGGATAGAGTGGCTGAGCTATAAAGTAAATAAAATATTTAGACACTTTTGGATTTTCTGTTATTTTAAAACCAGAGTTTCTACTGTCTAGAATATTCCTCTTATTTAGAAATGGAACTAAATTTTCCAATGCCGTTTTTTCTTGAAATTTTGATCGCAACTATGCAAAGCAGACCTAATTGTTCAGCGAGATCACACGCTATATTAAAAATATTGTATTGTTATTAAGGAACGTGTTCATTCTCATTTACATGTCACCGAATTGATGCCCAGAATTCCCTGAAATCTCGTGTTTTTCTTATTCATTCAAAGAATTGAGAGTTCTATGAAATTTTTTTTTTGCATTTTTTGATAATATTGAATTTAGTTTCGTGTGTCTTCTCTATTTTTATGTTAGCAAATTGTAGTAGCGCAAAGACGTCTGACAACACAGTTTTCTTCATATTTTCGCTTGCTCGTTCATAATTTTTGTGAGATGCATTTGCTGAGATTTTTCAATGCGATTTAAACTGTGGATAACATTTTCAAAACTTCCCCTCGTGAAAGTGAGATAAATTAAACTAAACTCCATGGCACGACAGCCCATGTGGGCCAAGGCCTACAGTGCCCATAACTGTTTTCATGACCAAGGGCCCTGGGGTGCGAAGCATATGTCCCAATTAGGTGGTCAGCCTAACGTAAGACCTCCAGTGCTTAGTTCGCAAGCATGCTTGGTACTCAATGAATCAACCCACTGAAGGGATGAAAGGCTGAGTCAATCTTGCCCAGCCCGAGGATCGAACCTCGGACCTGTGTCATGGGAGCGTGAAATGCGGCCACTAAGCCACCGGGCTTCCGAAATAAAGATAACTTGATTTTGTCATTTGTTTTATTTACATTGTAAAGAAGCGGCTGTTAAAATAAATGGAGAAATCAAAAGATCATGCCAAAGTAAACACTATAAATTTTTTTTAAGTTTAATTTTGCATATTTATTTTTTATTTTTTCGATCTTACTTAATATTTTTTATGTATATATTTTTGTTCATATATATATATTATTTTACATTATTTATTTTAGTCATATTCTCATTCATCAGCTTATTTAAATAGACATTTTCTTTCAATGTCAAGAATATAAATACCACCATCGTTTTATCTTATGTGCAACTCATGTTGTTATCTCACTTTTACCAGAAGAAGTTTCGAAAAGGTTTGCATTTAAAGTCATTAATTCCGACAAAATTTTAATGCTTAGACTCTTAATGGAATGACTTACTATACATTTCATAGAAACAGCCTCCTTAATAATATGAGAACGACACATTTTCTTACAGAACTTTCAAAACATTTTATAAGAAATCTTTCTTACATTTAAGGTCACCATTATGCAGTAATAGAATATCGCTCTTTATTCAAAAAGATTGCGTAATCAGTACAAGGGAGTGTTGAACAATGGGAAATGGCGGTTACGCATTCTGCATGCGCGTCTTTCGTGATGGATGCTTCTGAGTTTTCAAGGTTTTCTCCCTTGCAACAAGTTCTTCTTCTTCTTCTTAGAATTGGGTTTGTATGTCATTGGGCACCTCTGCTTTTATCAGCATTTCGTACCATTTAACTCCAAACCCAATGTTTCCTAGTTCCAGTTGCTCGGGTCACCCACTTTATTAATAAAGTCCGATTAACCCTTTAATGGAGTCTAGGTGTAACTCTCTAGTATGGATGATGCCTAAAGAAGTTAATCTAGGGAGGGCAAGAGCCTCGCATTCATAAATGATATGCTCTGTCGTTTCCTCTTGCATATGACATTTCCAGCAGATAGGGTCTTGCTGAAACAGTCCCATCTGGTCAGAAAGTCAGTCATGCTAGGGATAGCTTCCTGACTTTCACCAGAAGAAGATGGTTTGGAGGTCATTTCTACCTCAAGTGAAGGATTCATTACTGCCCCTTCACAAGATTGCCTCTGAGTTTCCTTGTCTTTTTCAGCAAGGTTTACTTCAGAGGCTTCAACTACAAATGCAGAAAGGTTTGTTATTTCTTGTGTCTTTTCAGCCACAAGATAACAATTAATAAGTTCAGGTAATATAAGTCCACCCAGCATTGCCTGAGTTACTGGGCAAGGCAAATTACTCTAGAAGTTTGCCAGGCAACTAGAGGCTCCGTTAAGACACCAATACCGTGGTGCCAATTAGCCCTAGGCACGGATTGCAACAAGTTAATACGATCTAATATCTGTAGAAAGTCTTCTTGGAATTTTAAGAATCGGTGGACATTCCAACAAAAAAAATGTAGTTGTTAACCTCTCGCTAGGTGGCGCTAAAAGTCTTCACAATTAATCAGATTGTTTTTTAGTTCACGAGCCATCTTCCACTTTTTTTTAAAGTTAAAAATGTTTTTGCTTTTCTGAAGTGGCACCTGCGATTTTTTTATTCTAATGACGTCACTAAGGCATCAGAAAGCATTACTCGTTTACAGATAGGCAGACGAGTTTTAACCATGTCAGTTACGAATCTTGAGACTTTGAGAAAGAATTTTTCCGTTGCTATTCTTATATCAAGTCTTACAGTATTCTTCAGCAAAGAAGCGATTTAAGTTGACTTTGGCATCTTAATTGAGAAAACGAGAACAATTTGCCAAATTCTAAGACAGTCAGGTCGTTTCTTTAAGCAGACTTAAGCACTTTTTTTAATCTCTTCAAAGATAGTTGGTTACAAAATAAATTGAATTAAATACTTCATGAAGCATAATGGGGTCAACCACTTTTATATATTAGTAAATATATTAATGGCAGATAACTAGTGTTTTAGAAAATACAAATATTGTTAAGGTTTGATAGTTTTGACTGAATATAAAAGATTGAATAAAATGAATTATTTTATAGTTTCATTCATTCATTGTCGTGTGCCAGCTAGGCTGGCAACATGGGTTGCGCTGCCCCACTTTTCCAACTGAACCATATTTTGGTGTCCGACTTCCTCAGTACACACATGCCATAGGGACCCGTTTATAGGGTAGGCAACCATTCACACCTCATTCATACAAGGACAGGACAAAGACAGGATAGATGGAGAGAGAAAGTACACCCATGCCTGAACCGGGATTCGAACCTAGGACCTCTTTATCCGTAGTCAGGCACGCTGACCACTAGACAAGTTGGTCGGCTATAGTTTCTTTAAAGACAATAGTATATAGCAACGTTTGTTTCTGCTTTAAGCTCAAAGTTGTCGCTTACATAAGAAAAATTGGAAAAATGCTAATTATCAAAAAATCTTACCAGTAAAAATCTTTGAGGAAAAAAAGTCATTTCATTTAAAACATTATCAAGTATAACATTTTTATTGTTAACTACGTATCATCAATTTAATTGAAGTGTGTTAAATTAAAAATTTAGATAAAATGCAAATTATGATCATTATTAAGTAAATAATGTTAAAAATTAAGAATGAGAATTCTCAAACAATGTAAAAATTCCCTTGAATTAAAAATTCGCCATAATTTATATCAGTAAAATTCTTATTCTCTATATCCTCCGAGTATTTCTCAGGGGTTGAATTAAAATTATAGAGCGGAATAGAGTGAATAATGATGTCTGGCTTAACTTATAGCATTGATTGCGTTGCATTTCGTGTATACAGCGTTTGTAATTAATTAAAACTGTAATTAACTCCTATTTGAAATCACCTCGAAGTTGCTTTAGTCTACATTTACATCGTTCCAGAACTTTGCTTGTAAAAAGTGGAAGCGTGTTTCCTCTTTACAAATGGTCATTGTCAATGTTCTAGTAAAAAAAAATAACATGGTGTATGATTAAGCCTTTTTTCTGTATTCCAACATTGAAATGGTCATTGTCAATGTTCTAGTAAAAAAAAAATAACATGGTGTATGATTAAGCCTTTTTCTGTATTCCAACATTGAAATGGTCATTGTCAATGTTCTAGTAAAAAAAAAATAACATGGTGTATGATTAAGCCTTTTTTCTGTATTCCAACATTGAAATGGTCATTGTCAATGTTCTAGTAAAAAGAAAACATGGTGTATGATTAAGCCTTTTTTCTGTATTCCAACATTGAAATGGTCATTGTCAATGTTCTAGTAAAAAAAAATAACATGGTGAATGATTCAGCCCTTTTTCTGTATTCCAACATTGAAATGGTCATTGTCAATGTTCTAGAAAAAAGAAAACATGGTGTATGATTAAGCCTTTTTTCTGTATTCCAGCATTGAAATGGTCATTGTCAATGCTCTAGTAAAAAAAAAAAAAAAAAACATGGTGTATGATTAAGCTTTTTTCTGTATTCCAACATTGAAATTGTCATTGTCAATGTTCTAGTAAAAAGAAAACATGGTGTATGATTAAGCCTTTTTTCTGTATTCCAACATTGAAATGGTCGTTATCAATGTTCTAGTAAAAAAAAAAAAAAAAAAAAAAAAAAAAAACATGGTGTATGATTAAGCCTTTTTTCTGTATTCCACCAAAGAAAATGTTTTTAATGAAAATAATAATATTTTTTTGTCTTTTTAAAATGTACTGTTTTTTTCCACTGAAGCGGACGTATTTGCGCTTTTCCCGATACGCGGCCGATATAAAATGCTTTTAAAATCCTAAGGATGAAGTCTCAAATTTTGTATTTAATAATTTCTTAACTAAGTAGGATTTTCAAATGTTTTTAAATCATTCGATTACCTTTTAAATGCTGAGACGGCATTTAGAGGAAGGATTCGAACACAAAATTAAATGAGCGGTAAATACATTCATTCTTCCAAATAATAATTTCCACAAAAGTTACGCATGTGTTTTTGCTTTGGAAGCCTCGATCCGTAAAAACTGGAGAGCTTGGTTTGCGAGTAGATTTAATTTAATAGTAGGAGATGATGAATCGTATTTATATACAAAAAGGAATTAAATAACTAAGTAATATATATAATTGTTATTTAAAAATAACCATCTCTTAATTCTTCCAATCAAGTAAATTTCTGAAATATCTACTATATCTTTAATTGAATAGTTTAAATGTAAAATTTGATAACTTAGATATATCTTTAAATAATTTCTTCTCAGTATTATTGAATACAAGAATATTAATTTGAATATTAATTTTTGAATACAAGATGTAAAATGGAAAAATATTAGTATAACTTAAAAAAACTCAGAATCTCTTTATTAAAAAATATTTATAATATTAAAAATTAAAAAAATATTAAAAAATTTATCTCTTTATTAAAAAATTATTGTCTTCTTAAATTATATGTTTAATCATTTTGGTACAACATTGCTTCTATACAAAATTAATTCAGCTTTAAAATATAAATAAGGTTAACGTAATGAATTATAGATTTCGTTGAAGATTCATACTTATAAAATGTTGTAAAACAAAACACTGCAATTCTTTGTATTAGAAAAGTGAAGGATTTTTACACAAATTTCTATATATTTGATGATTTACTTTAGCGAATTGTAGAAAGTATATTTATGAATAACCATTGTTTTTAAAGCGATCGAATAAAGAGAAGCTAATATTAGTACATAATTTTACTTTGATTTTTAAATATATATCTTTAGATGAATTTCGGAAGTTTAACATAATCACGTGCTCTTTCCATTCAGATTTTTTATTAAATTACTGATTAAAGTGATTAAAGATATTAAAGCAAGAAAAATAAAACCATTTAGTTTTTCTAAAATTTTCTAACTCCAGAAGAATTGAAATCTCCACTGTTTAGTTACATCTCAAACACCCTTGTATACATTCAATTTGATTTTATTTAGCAATTCAACAGTACAAACTGCCACTAAACTATTTGATTTTCGTGAATTTTCAAATCTAAGGATATCAGAGAAAGAGTTGAAATACTAAGCTCATTCTGTCCAATTTCATTACAATACCGAACCGAATAAAATGCGACTAAACCATTCGATTTTCTTTTTCAGGCCCACAAAAAGAAAAATTGCCTGTTCTCTGTTTGATTTTATTTAGTTGTTGTTTTGTGCCAGTTAGGCTGGCATTATGGGATGCGCTGCTCCACTTTTCCAACTCAACTATTTTTTAGTGTGGTGTCCTACTTCTTCAGCACACACATGCTATAGGTATCTGTTTGTAGGGTAGACAACCATTCACACCTCATTCATACAAAGAAAGGTCAAAGACAGGATAGACAGAGAGTGAGAAAGTACATCCATGCCCGAATTGGGTTTCGAACCCAGGACCTCCCTATCCGCAATCAGACACTCTGACCACTAGACAGGGTGAGCAACTGATTTTATTCAGTGATTGACTGGAATAAACTGTGAGTTTCTCAGGATATAGGGTAAATATATAATATCTTAGGATATAGGATTATATATAGGATAAATATTTATTTTTATCACCCTGAACACACAGTAAGATTTTCTATTGTTTTAAACAAAACTCACCAGCAACTAATTCCTAACCAATTAAACTCATTCAAAATTCGCCATCAAATCAAAAAATGTTCTGAGTGGAGGAAACGTTCATGAGATTTTATGCAGTCAAATAGAAAGTAAATGGGGCTAAGTCAGGTGAGTATAGTGGATGGGGAAAACCACCTATTTCAATATTTCCTTAGCAAAGTTTATTTGGGTGGGCTGCAGTATACCTTACATCATCATGCAGCGGTATGATACCACCCTAATCCTTTCATTAGTGATGGTTTTTTATTGCTTTTCCTTAACGTATTCCATAATGAATCATTAGTTACTCTCTTATTTCATATTTAAAGATAAAATACACTATTCCTACCAAGTTTTCAAACACTTTCACTAATAACACGTAATTAACTCCTAAGAGGCAAAATAACCGTCTGCTATGTGAAATTATTATAGTCTATACACACAATACGTCACTAGTTGTCAACAATTAATTTTTCACTTGCATTTATAAATTGATTTAAATTTTTACGTAATTTTGAAGTATTTATATATATAATTTATAATTGCGTAGGAGGTTTTATTTTACACATATTGAAAATTTAAATTAGGATTAAGTAATATTTAATAAGAAATATAATCTATTTCGTACATTTTATAACATGTTTATTGGTACTTTTTGTTTTCTTTAATCATTTTAAAATATTAAAAAGAATTTTTTCTCCCAATTTCAATAATAATATTTTTTTAGAAAAAATACAGTTTAATTCTTTTTTGTATTACTGAGCTGTAAATGAAAATATTTTGTCTATTGTTATATTGTTATCTGTTTTGTCTATATTGTTGTCTACCTTATATTTTCATTTAATCCATACATACATTTTGTCATGTATTTATATTTATTATGTAAATACATTTTAGAAATATGAGTAATATTTAATACCAATTTTTTTATTTCTCTATGGCTAATTAAATAAATGTTTTTAAAATTAATGGAACACAAAATACTGATTTCGAAAAATACATAATTGATTTTAGAAGTTAAGGTTTTTATTGAATATTTATATTTTAATATTTTTTAATTTTTCTGGGATGATTTTAGTTTATTCCATTACAAATTCTAAATTTTTATGCCTACCACAAAATAGCTTTTAATGCTACTTTAGGTCAATTTTGGTTTGAATATTTTACAATATTTTTAAAGAAAAAATCTTAGAAAATGCTTTATTCTCTCGAAACTTATATCCATATTTTTTTATTCTATCTTGTTCAGTATTGCTCAGGTACCTTTGAGAGAAGAATAGTTCCAGAATAGGAAGAAAAAGAATGAATCTTTGGATTTATATTTTTGGACGGAAGGATTTGACATTTACAAAATTCACCTGGAGCTGATAGATTTTTTTTCGTCTTTCCATTTTTTTACCTTCTTCTATCCATCAAATCTATTTTCAAAATTTTGATAGTCAAATTTCTTATTTAGGAAACTTATCTTCTTTCTTGGGGAAATATCATACTGTATTCCTTTGTGATTATTTTTATTATCTTTTCACAGTGTTTACTTCCGCCTACACGTATATAAACAATTGGAGTAACAATCCTCCCTCCTTCAAATTCCCACACAAAATCATTGGAAATACTGAAAAGATTTTGACATTTTTATTGCTTATAAATGTAATGAAAGTATATTCACTAATTTTGTTTATAAATGAATGCTGTTATAAAGGTTTTAAGCTAGGTCTGGCATGGAACTGGCGACCTTCTAGTTTTTAGAAAGATCTTGTTCCCGCCCATTTTTCCACGACCTTAGTAACCATAAATTAAAGAATAAAATTTATTGTTTGCACGACTATAAAAAACAATAAGATATTTTTTTTATATTGGAGTGCAGGATGATATACTCATATTAACAATGGAACTCGTCATATGAGAATGATTTAACATAATGGTGGTTAACTGTTTTTAACGGCTTTAAAAATCATTGGAAAATTAAATGCAATAATAATAAGAACCACAGTGATTTGTATTTGTTCATTTAAATACGTGAATTAAATTCGGTAAAATCCCAGGAAAGCCTACACCCTTGGTGACAAACTGAAAATAGCACCAAACCAGAAAGAAATTTCAGAAATAATTTGGTTTACCATATCCAGTATATCGAAATAGGGTTACCAAGATTGGCGGAAATCACAGTCATCACCAACCAAAAACATTCCCTCCAAGGGTGTGAGCTTTGCTAGGATCGAAATTTAGATTTATCTTCATTTTGTGGAAGACATCTAAAGACCTTTAATTTTGAAATGAAAATTGAATAAGCTTTATGGTATTCAAATATTGTTTGAGCTCCAGTGGCTCAGTAGCTTCACGCCGCTTCCCGTAAGCTCAGAAAAGTGAAGCATCGTTTGCCGTGGGCAGTGGTTGGGAGGGTGACCACGGTGTACTCTCCTTCACTGGGTTGCTGGAGCTCCGTGGGTTGGGGACGTGTCCACGTTAATATAAGACGTCCAAAGTCCTTCCGCTGGTGTGGCGTGGATGTGGAGAGAATGGGTGCCAGCTCAGGTATGGCCTCGCCATCTGACCGTGGTTCAAAATGACGAGGCAGCTTAAAAAGAGCAAATTCGTACTTTCATCTTCGTGGTGCTCTGTTCCAAACGAAAGACGCTCTCTATTGACTTAATTCGCACTGCCAAAGGCATAGCGAGCTTGGCTTGTCCAAGTGTCATAAGCAACAACAACAAATATTGCTTATTTTTCCATTGTGTTGGTTATTTCTACTAACAGAGAGAATTAAATGCTGTAAATGATACCATAATTTAGAAGTGCAGTCAAATGGTGAGGTCAACATCTGAGCTGGTACACTCTGCAGCATAATTTTATTTATTTAAATACATTTAAAAATTTTAAAATGCACTATATGTTGTTAACACAAACTTTATGAATTGTTATATATCTCAATACTATAAGACTTCTAAAATTATTCAGAGGCATGAAGATAGGATTTTTCTTGGGACGCGTGAAGCAGCATGTTTTGTCTCACATTATCAGAATTTTTTGAAATGCACTTATAATGAATAATTAATAATAATTATCTAATGCCCTACTACAGTTTGTAGTTGAAAGGAAGGGCCAACTCTGTTGTCTGTCTAATCACATGGGTGGGTTTTTCAAGTTTATCAAGAAGCGCATTTAAGATGAGCCTAAAATCGTTGTCAATAGTATGATGTATATTATATAAATGTCTAATATGTAAATTTAAAATATGCCAACTCGGTAGTCGGTCTCATCACATGGGTGGGTTTTTCAAGTTTATCAGGAAGCACATTTAAGATGAGCCTGAAATCGTTGTCAATAGTATGATGTATATTATATAAATGTCTAATATGTAAATTTAAAATATGCCAACTCGGTAGTCGGTCTCATCACATGGGTGGGTTTTTCAAGTTTATCAGGAAGCACATTTAAGATGAGCCTGAAATCGTTGTCAATAGTATGATGTATATTATATAAATGTCTAATATGTAAATTTAAAATATGCCAACTCGGTAGTCGGTCTCATCACATGGGTGGGTTTTTCAAGTTTATCAGGAAGCACATTTAAGATGAGCCTGAAATCGTTGTCAATAGTATGATGTATATTATATAAATGTCTAATATGTAAATTTAAAAATATGCCAACTCTGTTGTCGGTCTCATCACATGGGTGGGTTTTTCAAGTTTATCAGGAAGCACATTTAAGATGAGCCTGAAATCGTTGTCAATAGTATGATGTATATTATATAAATGTCTAATATGTAAATTTAAAAATATACATTTAGTAATTGCAAGACGAATACAACATTGTCTCAAAATTTACGAACAGTAGGAGAAGAGTGAAATATTTCCGATTTAAAAAAACAGTTAAATGCTTACAACAAGCTGAAACCTTATACAATGGAAGGATAAATCTTAACTTGAATTTGGGAGTTGTGTTGGACTGCATTTGGCTCTGAGTCAGAAACCTAGCTCAGCAGTCACTTAATTGTGAGAATTTTTAAGTGCTGTTTCGGAGAGTGAATTTTAAAGATGTGAATATATATATCCGGCAAATATGTTACTAAAAGTTTTTATATGAACACGCGTAAGATTTGGAAAAGGAAGGCAGTAACTGGTAGAGAAACATGTCATTCTCATGTGCGGAATGTCACAAGTTCGATAACAGCAATAGACAATCATGCTGGGAATGCCTACATATGTTTGCATGTCGAATGTTTGAAGAATCCAATGTTTTTCCACTGATTCGGAAACTAGAAAGGAGAAACGCAATCAGGTGTCGACCTCGTCATTTCTTACATGTCCCATGAACTTGTTTATATGGTTGGGCGTATTCGTCAGAGAAAATGAGAAAGAAAAGTAAAGTAATACAATAAAATGGAGATGATGTGCTTGTTGAGAAAGGCGTCGTTTTCGTAACCAAAAGATAATGGCGTCTATATCTGATCTAATTGAATATCCCTCGTGGGCACCAACAGAGAATGGGGCACGTAAAATAGGTTATAGTTGTAATGCGCTTCCTCTGGTGGGGTGTGACGAGTAGAGTGGGACATCCGCTCAGTTGTCGACCTCGTCACTTGATTTAGTTTTGTATTATGAGGGAATTGGGTGCGTTTAGTTACCCTTTTAAGTCTGGAAAAACAGGCAGACAGAAATATATTTAAAGCAAACAAACACGAAAAAATAAAAACTAAAATCGGAAGTTAACTTAATTCCTTAAGTTAACTTCCGATTTTATTTTTTATTTTTATCTTAATCTTCTCTTTTTTTATCTTAATTTTTATCTTAATTTGCAATCTTAATCTGAATCAAAGTACCAACAAGTACCAATCAAAAGTGGACAGGTCAAGTGACAGAGGAGAACACAAGCCTTTGCTGATCATCTCAGGTGTAAATACTTAATGCACAAGAGTCAATCATGATCTATTCTGTGGCATTGTCCTGCTGAAAATAGCATCACTGAAGCTTTTTCTCTGGAATATTTGAATAAAGCTTCTCTAGGATTCCCAAATCGAATCCCTCGTTCATTGTTATCCTTAAAAAATATGAGGATCCAACACAGGTATTTTGTTGACAAAAACATAATATACGTACATAAAACAAGTAACTGCAAAAAACGTAATATTCTATAATATTAAAACGGGTCGGTGTTAGGTGACGAACACTCTGTAATAACTGCTATTATTATAATAACAAGCTGCCCAACTAGTCTAGTGGTCAGTGTGCCTGACTGCGGATAGGGAGGTCCTGGGTTCGAATCCTGGTTCGGGCATGGATGTACTTTCTCTCTCTATCTATCCTGTCCTTTCCTTGTATGAATGGGTTGTGAATGGTTGCCTACCCTATAAGTGGGTCCCTATGACATGTGTGTACTGAGGAAGTCGGACTCCACACCAAAATAGGGTTCATTTGGAAAAGTGGTGCAGCGCACCCCATGTTGCCAGCCTAGCTGTCACAAGACAACAACAACATTATTATAACAAAAAGATGGCACTAAGGATAAAAATATTGCAAAAAATGCATAATTATAAAATTTAATGTTGGTGTAAGCGAGACATTAGTGCAAGGAATTAAAAGATTGTTGACAAATATTGCACTTATTAATTTAGAATTCGATTAATAAATAAAATTTTAAAAAATGTAAATCGTCCTTGTCGATTAAAATGAACCATGAAGTGGATGATTTGGCTTGTCTTTTTCATGATGCTTTTTCTTCTGTTCTGTTGTCAACGTATCAATTGCAGGATTTAATTGAATTGCACACTGTAAGGAAATTTTTTTATCATCTATATTTTTATTTATGCCGACCGATGGCTGAGTGGTTAGCGTTCCTGACTCCTGAGCTGTGGGTGCCGGGTTCGAATCCCGGTTCGAGCATGGATGTCGCTTTCCTTCTCTGTTCTCTCTGTCCTTTCTTCTGTGATGATGTATGTATGTGGCCCATCCTATAAACGGGTTTGTGGTGGTATGGCGCGGGTAACGCTACTCGCCTTCGTGACTTGGTTCACAGATGCACGCTGGGTAACGAAAAATGAGTAGCAGTCTCTGGCCTAGTTGTGGCATAGGGTTCGATCCTCTTGTGTCCACCATTTGAAAAAAAATTATCAACGTGTTAATGGCTTGAAGTAATGTAAAACGGCTTCTAAAACCGATGTTTTGCTCCTTATAAAAGAAATCATTTTGTTAACAAAATGAACTTCGACAATATTTCCAGATATTCGAGTGTGAACTTCGCCTTGTTGGCTGCCACTCGGAGAATGCCAAGCACAGATGACGTATAATCCAGCATGCAAAATTTTGAATTTAATGATTTTCTTTTGGTGGATTTTCTTTTTACCTGGCGATCTGGATTTTATTACGTCATAAAGAGGGAGACCTATAGGAATTATGTAGAAAATATTATTTTGGGAACCCTTCGTCATCTCTAGACGTCACACTACGTCATCCTGGCAGCATTTCTTCGTCAATAAAAAAATTCAGAATTTAGCATACTGTGGATTATACGGCATCTGTGCCATGACGAAGATTCTTATGCCACTCGAAGAATGCGATTTGAAGGCAGGCAGCAATTTCGTCATCAAGTCGGATTGACACGCCGCCGTCTCAATACGATGTCGTAATGAATTATGTGTGACGTAAATGAAGCGTTTTATGACGTCATGGATATTTTAAGCCAATGAGAATCTTAATAAAGCGATGTAGCTATGATCTCAACTGGAACAAAAGAAATAACCACTCTATAGTTAATAATTACTAATAAAAACAATTAACATGGGCTGTATTTATAAGCTAGAGCGGAAAAAATGAATTTATATCTGTCACATCCATTATATGTTACAACTTCATTGATTTTGAATCTGGACACATAACGTATTTTTTCTCCATCGAGTCATTTTTATTCTCTTTTTTACCAGAAACTATTTATTAGACCTGACAGCTCAATGTTGATACTTTCTTATTTTATTTTAGTTGCACTTTTCTCTTAAGAACATGAAATTCAACTCGGGAAAGAGAAAGAAAACACTTCACACACATACAACTCTGAAAAGCGTAACTAAGTTTAAATCTTTCTTATATCACTAACCAGAAACGGCCATTTACTCAAGGAGACCTTGAATTCGGAAATGCCGTATGCTCCTTCATTCAGTTTATTTTAAGTTCCCTTCGTTCAATAACTCAACTGTGGTTACTTTTTTCATATTTTTATTTAAAAGTAAACATTTTCTTCCTTAGCTCTTTCTTCAAAATATGTATGAAAGGGAATACGATAGAAGAAGAAAATGATATAAGTGATAAAACAAGTGCAGTTGAGGGTTTATGGTAATTTGTTAGGGAAAAACATCGTTTTCGATTCCAAAGGATATGGGTACGATACCAGTCTCAGTTAAAAACCATTTAGTAGTGATGGAATTTTCTCATTAAGTTATTAGAGTTTAATATGCTTCTATTATATGGTATAGAAATTAAGAACGGAAGATGCCAGCTCAGATGTCAATCTCGTCACTTGAACAGAGTTCAAAATTAAGAATTAGTTGCCGCGAAAATAAGCTTTCATAAATATTACTCAATAATGCAAAATATGCAACTAGTTTCACGAAATTAAAATATTAAATTATATAATATATAATTGAAATGAATTTTAATTAGTTTTAAATCATCAAATAAACATATTTAACTTATTATGACATGGAAAATAACGATATTTTTCTGAATAAAATGTCCTTCGATAAAGGAATCAGTAATACATCATAGCAGATATTGTTTTACATTTTACAAAAGCTAGTCTGTCGACATGAGTTTTTGTGAATTTCAAAAGTTTTCTCTCTTAAGATATTTAAATTAAAATTTTTATTAATTGTATTTTAAATTCACAAAACGCAATCCATAATATGCTATTCTAAGGCATCAAGTTAAACACAGTATATTTCTGAAGTCCATTTAACGAATTATTCAATATAAATTATAAAATTACATATAATTATGTAATTTATAGTAAAAAGTTTTAAAACATTTCACTTCATATTAGATTAGAAGTGAGAATATTTTCTAGAAAATTTATAGTTCCCCCCATACTTAAAACTATTGAAAAGAAAAATGATGGGGTATCCTTCATTTCTTATTTTACTGTTACATCTTACGTTAGGTAGCTGGTAAATTTGCAGGTTTTCTCCTTTGCAATATTTGTATTCAGTCTATCATTGAAAAGTATCTTTAAAAGGCAAGACGTTATGGATGCGCAGAAAAGCTTAAAATATTCCGGAGATATTAAGCTATCCAGAGTATGGTGCAAAAAACACACACACACATATATATATAAATACATTTCACTTCCAAAAGTTAAGCATGGAGAGGAAAAGGCTAATTTCCGGAAGACAATCAGAAGTGAAGAGGAGGCAAATCGCTGCAGAGGTAGATTGAAGTATGCAAATATGTTAGGTAACAGCCAATCACGCTTTCATGTCAAGAAATATGCATAAGGGGCAGTTATAAGATACCAGCTTTACGAAGGGTTACTGAAGTTGATTGATTGTAAGTGCTGATAGAAGGTGTTTAAAACTTTCGTACAATTTGTTTTCAAGACATACGTGTTTCTATAACTTCCAGAAGACGAATGGAAGATTCTGAATGCTGGCGTGCTGTGGGGCGCATTGAAGCTGGACAGTCGATCTCAGATGTTGCTCTTTTCTTCGGCGCTAATCATTCTGTGATTTCACGTTTATGGAAACAATTCCAAACTACACATACAGTTGTCCGAAGCCCCGTAGCCGGTCGCCCACGGGTTACAAATCCCGCGGAAGATCGATATATTGCGATTTTAGCCAAGCGTTATCGCAGAACGACCTCCACACGTGTGACATATATGGTTACAGAGTCCATTGGTAAGGTGATATCTGCAACTACTGTACGCCGAAGATTACGTATGAGTGGACTGTACGCCCGGGTACCTCAAGTTTGTGTTTGTCTATCTATCCAATCAAGAGGGGCACGATTAAAGTGGTGTCGAGAACATGTCAATTGGACTGTGTCAGACTGGGGCAATGTTATGGTTACTGATGAGTCAAGATTTGCTCTGGAGCCAGGTAACAAGCATATAAGGATATGGCGTGAACAAGGAATACGCAATCAGCTTTAAAACATTACCGAACATCACAGCATTCCATGGCGGGAGCATTATGGTTTGGGCAGGGATTTCACTAGGATACCGCCTCGACCTGCACATCTTTAAACGGGGTTCTGTAACGGCTGTCCGGTATCGAGATGAAGTCCTAGAACCCATTGAGAGATTGTACGCTGCAACAGTTGGACCTACTTTTGTTTTAATGGATAATAACGCACGTCCCCATAGAGCTGACATCGTCGATGACTACCTGGAGAGTGAAGGGATTGCGCGAATGGCATAGCCAGCATATTCTCCCGAACTTAATCCCATTGAATATCTTTCGGATGCTCTCGACCGTGCTGTATCCTCATGCTTCCCTCCTCCAGCCACTCTTATTGATCTGGTAACTGTTCTACAAGAGGATGGCTATTGCTCAGTTCTGCGGTTGTTGACCACCTAATTGAAATTATGGTCACAAGGTGTGAACTTTGTATACAGACGAGGAGGATCACATACTTTATTAATGTCCTTTTTTTCATTTTATGGTGTTTATTTTCACTTTATACGTACTTCTGTTTAAATCTCCACTATAACATTATTTGATAACTCCCAAAAATTTAATATTGTTTTTATTTCTGTTTATAATGATTGATTTTATTTTATTCATAAATATGTATGCTACTTTCCTGCCGAATTTTGCGTCAATCAAAGCAGTCTTTGTTGATTGTTTTATATTTTACATCCTCGTGCTTAACTTTTGGAAGTGAGTGTATATATATATATATATATATATATATATATATATATATATATATATATATATATATATTACGAAATTCTTTTTATTAAAACTTATCTTAAAATTATATGTTTTGTTGATTTCCGTATACTTTAGTTTTTTCTTAACTTTAAAATTTTGCGTCAATTCTGGTAGTGATGTGTTCTTTTATATTTTTTAATTTTTCACAGTTAAGTATTTATTATTTTTATGAATATTTACACTTTCTTTCATTTTAATAATTATATTACGTTTATATTATTTTGTTTTAGATTTTTTTAGTTCATTTCATTTTATTTTAATAGCGTAAGGCTTAATTTATTTTTAACCGTAACTTCAAGTGTAAAAATATTTACTTCGTTATCGTTTAAAGAGCCACTTCTAATTTTACTTTTTATTCTAAGCATTTCATAATAAATTAAAATTTTATTTTCTTCCTTTCCAAGGAGCTACATTTTAAAATTGAAATCTTTTTCATTTAATATTACTAAAGCTCATTTTATTTAATCATTCGATTTAAACTTGTTAAGGTACTTTATACGTTTTTAAAACATTTTATAGGACATTATACAATTAAACATATTTTGTTTACTTTAGACATGGGTTTTCTGTTTCCTTTAAATTATTTTAAAAATTTTCATTTCTGGTTTTAATTGATCTGAGGAGATGCGAATAGTTAATTTGTGTGCCACGTTCATTTGTGATAAGACATTCACACACACACACACATCAATAAATTCAAAATATTCTGATTACTTTAATGTTTTTTATTATATTTAATTCACCTCTATTTTTTAAATAAAATCTTCAAACATTTTAGTTTAACTTCACATTTTTTCAGTATTCTAAGCATTTAAGATTTTTACATACCTATTGCCTTTTTAAGTATTTATTTTTTATTAATTCCATTTTGCTAAAAATTATTTTAACAAAATAGAGTTTTATGATAAATTAATTTAACAATATTACGTTTTTAAATTACATGAATTAGTTTCCAATCTTTAGAATTCTTCTCCCCGCCTTGTCGCTGAGCTGGCAGCCGAATGGTTAGCGCTCTTGCCTTCGGTTCAACAGTTCGTGGGTTGGAATCCCACCTTGGGTATGGATGTTTGTAGTGGTTCGGAATCCACTTTAAACCGTAGGTCCCGGTCAAATTAGCCCTCGTGTGCAAAAAATGACCGTTGAGGGACAAACATACCTACCTACCCTGCCTTGTCATCGATTTTTTCTCCGTCAACGGATTCCTTGATTTGGTCTGACTCAGTCAAAACTCTTGGAGATAAGCAACAACAGAATTCCTAAATTCAATATATGAATACCGTTGGCTTCGTGCTTCCTAGACACAGGTCCGGGGTTCGATCTTCGGGCTGGGCAAAGTCGACTCAGCCTTTCATCCCTTCAATGAGTCAATAAAACTGAATACCAAGTATGCTTGGGAACAAAACACAAGGGTGTTTCACGTTAGGCTGACCACCTAGTCGGCACATGTGCTTCGCAACATAGGGCACTCAGTCATAAATACAAATAACGGCCTCAGCCCCCACCATATGGGCTGTCGTGCCCCACTGAGTTTACTTCTTAACATATAATATTATATATATATATATATATATATATATATATATATATATATATATATATATATATATATATATATATATATATATATGTATATATATGGATATATATATATATATATATGTATATATATATGGATATATATATATATATATATATATATATATATATATATATATATATATATATGTATATATATATATATATATATGTATATATATATATATATATATGTATATATATATATATAAACTCCTGTTTGTGAAAATTGCAACACCACGAAGGACATACGTGAGTGAGCTGAAATTTTCAGGAAATGTAAAGTAGGGCATGATATGCAAATGATTAGAATTGCAGACCGGTAGCGCATGCGTATGGTGTGCAGCGCCCCCGAACGGCGGATCGAACCGAATATAAATAGACGGCTGTTTCGAGGCGTGTATGATTATCGGTGGTTATATGCTAGTGGTAAACGTTAACTGAATCTTTACTATGCCTCTTCGACGAAAGAGAGCGAAATTTGAGCAAATTTCGGAGTTTGAACGGGGCAGAATCGTCGGCCTTCGTGAAGCTGGATTATCTCATGGTGCAGTAGCCGCTCGTGTGCAGCGTAACAGAAGCACAATCATGCGTGTTTGGAAGCTGTGGACGGACGAGGGTCGGACAGCTCGGAAATCCGGGAGTGGACCCCGGAATGTGACGTCAGCTCGCGATGACAGACACCTGGTGCGTATGGCGCTGACGGACCGCACAGCTTCTTCCAGACAATTGGCAGCACAGTGGTCAACAGCTACAGGTGTGTCATTGTGTGCTTCATCAATTCGGAGACGTCTGCTGCAGCGTGGGCTGCGCGCAAGGGTTCCCTTATACAGGATTCCTCTCACACAAAACCATCGCCGTCTGCGGCTACAATGGGCCAATGTCCATAGGAGCTGGCGTGCTGATTGGCAGCAGGTCGTCTTTTCTGACGAATCCCGCTTCAATATGTGGCACCATGATGGCCGAATTCGTGTCAGGCGCTATGCCGGTGAACGGAACATCCCGGAGTGCATTATCGAACGCCACAGTGGACGAACCCCGGAGTTATGGTCTGGGGTGCCATAGCATATCATGGACGATCACAATTGCTACGAATTGTGGGCAATTTGAACAGTACCCGATACATAAACGAAGTTTTACAGCCCCAAGCTATTCCCTTCCTGCAAGGATTGCCAGGGGCTGTATTCCAGCAGGATAATGCCCGTCCACATGTCGCCAGGACTGTCATAACCTACCTTGATTCGCAGCAGGTACAGCTTCTTCCTTGGCCTGCGTATTCGCCGGATATGTCACCGATTGAACATGTGTGGGATATCGTTGGGCGGCGTCTCGCTCGTGATCCTCGTCCTGTTGCTTCGACAGACGAACTTTGGTTGCGCATACAAACAATATGGAACACTCTTCCGCAGGCAGATATTCAAAATTTGTTTCACTCCATGCCGCGCCGTGTAGCAGCTCTTATTGCGGCGCGTGGTGGCCACACAAAATACTAATTTCTATCTCTTATTATTGTTTATTTGGTTTGAAAATGTAATCATTTATTTGTATCATTACCACTCAACTGTGTATTAAATTTCATTCAACTATGATGCTTCCTTCATGGTGTTGCAATTTTCACAAACAGGAGTTTATATA
>JAJQOW010001215.1:0-58454 GCA_037975125.1 Latrodectus hesperus
ATTTTAATTTTATAATTTTATTTATTAATTTTATTTTTTGTTGGAAATATTTGAAAATTTTTTAATAAAAACTGATTTTCAAATCCTTAGTAATAATGAAAATGATTCAAACAATAAATAAAGTAATTAAAACAATATATATATATATATATATATATATATATATATATATATATATATATATATATATATATATATATATATATATATATATATATATATATATATATATATATATATATATATATATATATATATATATATATATATATATATATATATGGAACAAGTTCAGTATCCCCTTACACTTGGCGACCGTGGTGAAATATTTTGTCGCCAAACCGCCAAGTTAGGAGCGCGTTTATGAACACGGGAAATTTCTCTAAGTTCGATCGAAAAATAAGCATTTCAGAAAATTTAAAAAGGGAAATAAATGTAAATAACGGACTTACTTGATATGAAGTTAAGCTGACATGCCGATCGGTATATTTATTACGACATTTTATTCATTTGTCACCAGTGTTACATTTCAATAAAAATAATAATCTAATTTTACAAAAAAAAAACATGCAAAAATATTTTTCTAAATATATACACGTCATAAAATTTAACAAAAAGCATGCAAAAACTTATTTTTCAAATATATACATTTTTAAAATTTAAAAAAAAAACATGAATAAAATATTTTTTTAAATATATAAACTTTTTAAGTAAATAAAAATGAAACACGAATACAATAAAAAATACATGTAAGCAATAGAATTTAAATAAAATAATTACACATTCTCCAAATCTAATATCCGTTAAAAATTTATTAATATTTGCGAATCCTAAATTAATTAATAATTTGGAATCCTGAGCAATAATCCATCATTAATATCTTTAATTTTTGCTAAAATAATTTGTTGATATTTTTCAACAACATTTTGAACATGAGGCATTTTAAATTCAAACAATAACTAAAGTAATTAAAACAATAAAAATATGATAATAAATTATGAAAACGAATTAAGGAAAAAAAGAATATGTAATGGTTTTGAATATATAAATAAAAATATATTTAATAAAAAAATATATATTATAAACAAACCAAATAAAAGTAAATAATGTAAAAAAAAATAGTAAAAAAGAAAAATTTACGATGCTTGGACACTGACGACAACGAAAAACAACTGCGGGAAATCCACTAATTGCAGCAGCAACAGCCAACGAAATTAAAATGGCTATCAATTAAAGCATAGAACAAATAGCAAAGAAAGTTCTCGAAAGTTCTTGAAGTGAAACTAAAAAAGCTGTTGCCTCTAAAAAAGCACATATATAACGTAAAAATTATTTAAAACACGAGAAAAATGAGATCTGGCAACGAAAAAATAAAAATAGTAACAAAAACTAAATTTGGCCACACTACAATAAAAACAAAACTTGAAATCGGCAACACTACAATGAAAACATTGGTTTCAAGATTTATATATATATATATATATATATATATATATATATATATATATATATATATATATATATATATATATATATATATATATATATATATATATATATATATATATATATATATGTTATGTTATTAAGTGCTACAAATAATTTATCGTTACAATAATAACTACAAAGAATAGTTTAGTAGTTTAGTAAAATCATGTCATTTTCTGGATACTCCTCTTCTTAAATTTGATATTAAATAATATGACTTTATAAGATTTCATCTACATAAACTGATTTTAACATAAGCTCATTTTATGACTTGAGAATTCATGAGTAGATTTTAAAAAAAGTTAAACTTCCAAACTTTTTATGTACACTGGCCTCAAAAAGTTAAGGAACAACATGTTTGTTGAAGTTCACCATAAAAAAATAACACTAACAAAACAATTTATAGTTTATGTAAATGATAAAAACGAAATTTATGCAAAAACGGTATCTGCCACTTTTTTTTATAAATAAGAATAGCTATATGTATGAGTGAGAGAAAAATATGCAATTATAAACCTTTCATAAATACGCGTGTAACTTTTGTTGATTTACTACTTTTGTTAGCAGTTTCCTTGACAATAGGCAGTGGGGTCCCGCAATGTGTGAGAGAAGCTGCTTGCCCGATTCGTTAAGGTGGCGGTCGGTCGGATGGATGGAAATGGGGTTATCACAGGCTGATGCTGCTACACGCCTCAATGTGTCTCGCAGCGTGGTCCACCGTCTCTGATTCTATATCAAACTGAAGCTTTTGTATCCAGAAGACATGTTCCAAGCCGACCACGAGTCACAACACCTGAAAAAGACCTTTTTATAGTTCTTTCGGTCTGAAGGAGAAGAAGAATTTCTGTTCCACAACTTATTGCAGACCTCTCTGTAGCACTGGGGAGAAGAATATCCGCTAGTACGGTACGAAAGCGTCTTCACCATGTAGGTCTCTTTGCAAGGTGTCTAGTTGTGTGTGTCCCTCTCACCGGATGACAAAGAAGGGCTCGCTTATCTTGGGAAAGAGAATACGTTTCCTGGACCAGACAGCAATGGGCTTCTGTACTCTTCACAGACGAGTCCAGATTCACATTGAAGAGCGATTCAGGATGTTTTCGGATCTGGAGGGAACAAAACACCAGATACCACCAATCCAATCCATTGTGGAAAGGGACAGTTACCACGACGGTGGAATAATGGCTTGGGCAGTGATCTCAGTCGGCGGTTACACTGACCACCATGTGTTCCAGGGAGGAACTGTGACTGGCGTGAGATATTGGGATGAGATTTTTGATCCATATGTCCGCCCATATGCCGGTGCAATCGTCAATAATTTCATTCTGATGGATGATAACGCACGAGTTCACCGAGCTGTAGTTGTTGAGGAATATCTTGAGGATCTTGGTTTGGAGCGAATGGGATGGCCAGCTAAATATCCAGACCTCAATCCAATAGAAAATTTCTGGGACTATATTGGTAGACAGGTTGCTGCTTTAAATCCTCCTCCAAGGTCCTTAGGAGAGCTGGAACAAAGCTTACTCCGTGTCTGGTCTTCGCTTTCCAATTCGGTAACAGACAACTTAACTGACAGCATGGGAAGTCGATGCTGCCAATGCATGCAAGCTAGGGTGGGTATTATAACTCATTTTTATATTATCCCTTATTATAACTCATTTTTGTTATGCTTCTATTACTTTTTACTACATAAAACTGATTATTCTTTTTTCCAAGAATGGACTTTTCCAGCGAGATTGCATTTTTTATTATAAATCCTTTTTGCTTTTTTCTGATGTAAACTTCTATGTTGCAGTCAATAAATTCCTGTTTTGTGTACATGTCATCCAAATTTGGTGTTTCTACATTCATTCATTTGCAAATTAGACACAAAAATCCGGTTGTTTCTTAACTTTTTGAGGCCAGTGTATTAAAAACTCAAGTATCTAAAAGTTATAAAATATTAATCCGATAACTATTCAAGTTATTTAAAATTATTACTTTTCATTAGATATTGTAAAATAACATTTGTACATTTTTGTAATTTTTATAAGGGATAATAATTTAATTTTCATAAAAATAAAAAATAATCAGTATGTTATTTTCAGCGCTTTTTAAACAATGGAAACAAAATAACATTATTCCGTAAATGTACCTTATATGACATACAAAGAAAATAATTTATTATTTTAATGCCATTTTTATGTTATATAAGGAAAAATATTTAAATAAATACATCAAAAAATAAAATTGTTACTGTTGGATTTTTTGCTATCATTAAATTAGTTTTAATCCTGGGAACAGCTTAAAATTTATCGAGAAACATGTATTCATTGTAAATAAAGCCAACTGAAAGATTTTCTCAGGTTATTCAGTAAAAAATGCTATTTTATATATTTTAATATTTTCCTAGCTTAACTTTCTGATCTTAACTGTAAAAATATACAATTTTATTAAAAAAATTTTCTTAACAATAACGTTCATATTTTTTTCAGTTCTCTGAAATAGATAATTTAATCCTTATTTTAAATATAATTGGTAGAATTCAAGAAATAAAAATGAAATTTTAGGTTACATTGCCAGTAAAGTAGGAAACAATGCCTAAGAAGTAAAAAATTAAAATGTATAAGGCATTTCTATTTGACAATCATGAAATATAGATATTTTATATCAAAATAAAAAAAAATCTCATATCTGTAAAATATCTATACAAAATATACCTATAAAAATATATCTATCTTATATCCATAAAAAAGCGAATGCATAAAAATAATTGGACCTATAAAATCGATATTGTTCCTATAATTTGCGGAAAGATTATAAACTATTTTATTTTGGATTTTAATTGTAAACAATATACTAGTCTTCAAATTAAATTAATTTGGTGCAAATAAGTGAAATAGAAAATAAAAATACTTTATTTTTATGTGATATTTAAATGTACTAAATTTATAGTTGAAAGATATTTAATCAATAATCAAAATTTTCCGTTTAAATATTTATTAAATAACTTTAAGTCTACCAACTGAATTTTTTTACAAAACTGAAAAGCTGTTGATCAATGATTTTCCTGAATAACTTCAAATACCTGATTTACCATATAAATGAATCAAGTTTTCGATCAAAGATACAAGAATTTAGTTTCACTCATATATTACTTCTACTTTGTATAAAGACGACTTATATCAATAGTTATTTGCTTACCTTATGATGACTAAATGACTCCACACGTTCACTTTGAAATTCAAATCCAAACTACAAGTTGTCTGGCATAAAATCTGGATTTTCGTCTTTTGTAGCAAATATTAATCTGATTTAAAGATAAATCAAGGTACGTTGTCTTCTTAAATTTTCAGTTTGATCCAAATCTGGATTTTTGTCTTTGAAACAAATTTAGAACTGATTTAAATATAAATCTCAAGGAACAATATCTTCTTAAATCTCCAGTTTGATTATCCTAAAACTATACCAAAATATGTAAGATAATGATGAAACAATTGTTAAAAACATCTAGAATCAAGTGTTTCCCGGAATTCATCTGAGATCATAATTCCTATGATATTCAAATCTTTTCAATGCAATCATGGTGCCACAACCCATTTGCTTATTAAAAACTTCCAAATTACATTTATAAATGTTGCAAAGAGTAATTACTCTGGGTTTTTCCATTGAGAAAATAATAATTTTTTTAAGTAGCATCCCAAGGCAAGTCCTAACCAACTTTGAATCTTTTCTTTATGGTGTCAAATCAAGCTTGGTTTCCTCATTGATTTCTTTTAAGTACCAAAGTAAATTGCATTAGTATTTGTACGGAAGATAATTTTAATAGCCTAATGTTCTATTCTACAAGTAAAGAAGTTTAATTTCGGTGCACTCTAGAATGCCTTTTTACGATACATATAAAGCATCGTAAGACCAAGTACCTAATAACATTCAGTTAATATTTTCAACATGTTCCCTCAAAACCTTTCTTAAGAATAGTGTAACACAGTATTTCTGCTCTCATACTTAAAGGAGTAGATTGATTTTTATATGGTACTCTCTCAAAACCACGAAATTTCAGGCAACTGTGTTTTAGCACATTTAAATAATAAATACTTATATATATATATATATATATATATATATATATATATATATATATATATATATATATATATATATATATATATATATATATATATATATATATATGTATATATATATATATATATATATATATATATATATATATATATATATATATATATATATATATATATATATATATATATATATATATATATATATATATATATATATATATATATATATATATATATATATATATATATATATATATATATATATATATATATATATATATATATATATATATATATATATATATATATATATATATATATATATATATATATATATATATATATATATATATATATATATATATATATATATATATATATATATATATATATGCTGCATGCAAAAGTATGTGAAAGTGACAGGTGTTTTATGAAATTAAAATTCTTTTAGATAGAAATTTAAAATTTGTTATAAAATATTTCATTGAAATTCATTTTTATTTATAATATTTTTATTACATCCCTCAGAATCTGTTTAAATGGAAAACATGCATGAAATTTTGGTTTGAAGTATCATAATATGTTTTCATAAAAGAAACAAAATATCTATTGCTTATAGAACTTAGGATAAAAGTAAGTGGAAATATAAATAATTTTACCTTCAGAAATAATCATTATACAATAAATACCATAAACTTAACAATTAAAAATCAATTTGGCTTAATGTTTAACTGAACAATGGGACTTCACAGACCAAACTTAACAAACATTATGAGTTTGAGACGCATTATGAATTATTATAAAGAGGAAGTACTGCATTTTAAAAGGAATGTGTGATTAGTATTAAAGGAGAGGAAAACAAATCTTGATATTGTCCATTGCTTAATCATTATGAATAAATGTGATACCTCAAAGAATTTAAAATGTATTTTGCATTCAATGGATAAAAATGAAAAGTCAATGGCGGTTGAATGTTATCCCATTCATAATTTCTAATATTGTTGTAGCTTTTTGTGACAACTTTAAATAGCGCAAAGCCAATAAAATAATTTTTAATTGTTTTTCGGATTAATTATGTGTAGTGAATGAAAAATATTAGTAATATTTCTTAGGTCTAAGCTGAAATTAAAATGATAGAGGTTACAAAAAAGTTGAAGGCCCTGATTTCCAGGATATTTAGGGAGTTGTTCTTATGATCGGAAGGTAATGAAAGATCTTCACATACATCCCACATGCCTCATATTAGACAAAATTGAACGGTTATTGTATACTTACCGTCAATGGTACCCCGATTCTTTCCTTAAAATAGTATCTATTTTTAAAAGAAAAGGCTACTTGCAAAATTTTAAGGGAGTACTTAAATATGTTTTTGTGGGAGAATGAGTTCCTCTATTTTGCTCACACGAACTCTGTCAACGACTGATGTAGATGATCGATTAAGAAATTTTGTCGATGGCATTTTAAAAAAACTTTTTTTAAGAGAAAATAATTTCAACCATTAGCTTTAGAATATGATTCAATGCTAAATCCACCCAATCATTTTACGATACACAAAAAATTTCTTATGATATTGAGGAATTTTGAATTTCATGTTCACGCGAGTCCCAAGGCGCAACATACGCGCGAGAAGACATTTTCTACCTAAAACCTATACTTTGTAACAAAATAAATACCGTCATTAGCTTTAAGATGTGATTCAATACTAAATGAGTACATTCGCTTTTCGAAATATGGAGAATTTTTCAAGAAATTGGGGAATTTTGAATCTAATGTTCACGGGAATCAGACGTCATTTGTGTAAATAGGAAACAGTATATAAAAGCACATTTTTTCTAAAATACTTTTTTTGTAATAGAATAAAATGCTGCTTTACCTTTAAATTTGCGTTTTGTACGAAGCACAGAAAACCATTTTAATATACACATGACAATAATGAAGAAATACATAAGATTTTGGTGATAATCAACTGATTACATAAAGCAGTTATCGAAATTAGCACACACACACACACAGTCTTGGGTTTTTTCTCAAAATATATATATTTTTATAATAAAATGAATGGAATCGCTACATAATTTTTTAGAAATTACTAAATCCAACCAACTGTTTCCCAATAGAAAAGAATTTCTTAAGATATCAAAGAATTATAAATTTCATGCTCGCACTTTACATGACATGTCACAAGGTGCAATATGGAAAAAACAATTCCTCCATAAATGTATTTTTATTAATAAAATATGACTATCCTTAGTTTTAAAATGTAATTCAATACTAAATGAGCACATTCGATTTTTTATGTATGGGTAATTCTAAAGATATTGAGGAATTTTGAAATTAATGTTCACGGGAATCAGAAATCACTTGTGTCACTAGACGTAAAGTACAAAAACACAATTTTCTGCTAAACTTTATATTTTCTGTTAAAAAAATACTTAGAATAGCGTTAAAGTTCATTTTATAGCATGTACAGGAAACAGCTTTAAGATTAAGAAAATATTATTTAACGCTAAGTTGAACGTTTAAAGTTGAACAGCTTTAAGCATTTAATGTCGTAGAACCCTGATTCTATCCTTTAAATAATATTTGCTTTTATAAGGAAAGACTATTAAATTTTATGTATATATATTTTTTATATATATATATATATATATATATATATATATATATATATATATATATATATATATATATATATATATATATATATACATATCTATCTATCTATATATATCTATATATATATATATATATATATATATATATATATATATTATATACATATATATATATATATCTATCTATATATATATATATAAAGTAATTAATTATATTTTTTTAGGATAATGAGTTCTTATTTTGATCACACGCTTTCTATCAATGACCGATTAAGAAATATTTATATATATATATATATATATATATATATATATATATATATATATATATATATATATATATATATATATATATATATATATATATATATATATATATATATGTATATATATATATATATATATATATATATATATATATATATATATATATATATATATATATATATATATATATATATATATATATATATATATATATATATATTTGACTCTTTTTTACAAATATTACTTGCTTATATAAGTAAAGGCTATTTACAAGATTTTATGGGAACTTAATAATTTAAATAACTTTTATGGGAATACTTAAATAAGTTTTTGTGGAAGAATGAGTTCCTATTTGCTCACACATACTCAATCAACGACCGATGTAGACTACCGATAAAGATATTTTGTTGATGAGATTTAAAAAATATTTTTTAAAACAAAATAAATGAGATCATTAGTTGAGAATAGGATTCAATACTATATGAGCCCATTAGTTTTTGTATAGCATGGGAATTTCTAAAGATACAGGGGAATTTTGAAATTAATGTGTTCACTGGAATCAGAAGTCTCTTGTGTCACTAGGACAACATACACAAAACACATTTTCATCGCAAAATAAATTTTTTGTAACAAAATAAACTGCTACACATTAGCTTTAAATTTACATTATGTATGAAACACAGAAAACTATTTTAATATACACTTGACAATAATGAAGATAAACAAATATTTTTAAAATGTAATCAACTGAAAACATGAAGTAGTAATTAAAATTTGTAATCTTGGGGTTTTTCTCAATTTATATATATATATATATATATATATATATATATATATATATATATATATATATATATATATATATATATATATATATATATATATATATATATATATATATATATATATATATATATATATATATATATATATATATATATATATATATATATATATCGTTATAAAATAAATGACGTCACTAGCAGTAAATTGTTAGTAAGTACTAAATCAAATCAACCGTTTCCAAAAATAAAAGGATTTTCTTAACATATCAAGAAATTTTGTGTTTCATGCTCGCGTGTTACATAACCTGTCACAAGGTGCAATATGGAAAAAATATTTCATCCTCAAATGTATTTTTAATAATGAAATGTGAACTATCCTTACTTTTACAATGTGATTCAATTCTAAATGAGCATATTTGATTTTGTATGTAATGGAATTTTTAAAGATATTGAGGAATTTTGAAATTAATGTTCACGGGAATCAAAAGTCAATTGTGCCACAGGAAGTAATATACAAAAACACACTTTTCTTCCAAAATTTATTTCCCCTTTTAAAACAAATACTTAGAACAGTTTTAAAAACTCTTTGGTAACAGGAAACAGTTTTAAGATGTAGAAAATAGTATTTAGGATATATAAGAATATTTGAAATTCATTGATCCCACATGTCTAATATTAAACAAAGTTGAACAGCTTGTAAGCATTTATCGTGCATGGGACATTGACTCTTTTCTTAAAATATTATTTGCTTATATATGAAAAGGCTATTTAAAAATTTTTATGGGGGTACTTAAATATGTTTTTGTTGGAGAATGAGTTCCTAATTTGCTTACACATACTCTGTCAACGACCAATGTATGCAATCATTAAAGAAATTTTGACGATGGCATTTTCAGAAAACTTTATTATTTAAAACCAAATAAATGCAATCATTAGCTTTAGAATATGATTCCGGACTAAATCCACCCAAGTGTTTTCTGATAGACAAGAAATTTCTTAAAATATTAAGGAATTTGTAATTTCATGTTCATGCCAGTCTCAATGCACAATATACAAAAGACATGTTCCTCTTAAATTATATTTTTAAACTAAAACTAATACCGTCATTAGCTTTAAAATTTCATTCAATACTAAATAAGTTCATTGGTTTTTCTATAGAATAGGAATTTCTCAAAATATTGGGGAATTTTTAAATTAATCTTCATGGGAATCAGAAATCACTTGAGTCATTAGCGATCTATTTATAAAAACCCATTTTTCTCCAAAAGTATATTTTTGGTAATAAAATATTCACCTGCGTTAACTTTAAATTTCATTCTATACTAACTACATTAAACCATTTTAGTATATACTTGACAATAATGAAGATATAAAGAGATTTTAAAAATGTAATCACACAACTGATCACATAAGGCAGTAATTGAAATTTTGCAATCTTGGGGTTTGTCTTAAAATACTTAATTTTCAAATTAAAAAAAATGATAATGCAATCTGAAAATTATTATAATTACTAAATACTACCAATCATTTGCTGACAGACAAGGAATTTTTTAAGATATCGAGGAATTTTGAAATTCATACTCGCGCGTCACATGACCTGTCACGATGCACAATATGAAAAAAAACACATTTTCCTCCTAGAATTTATTTTTAATAATAAAATTGTTACCATCATTTGTTTTATAATGTTATTCAATATTATAGGAGCCCATTTTTTGTATAGACGGGGAATTTCTAAAGATGTTGGGGAATTTTAAAATTAATGTTCACGGGAATCAGAATTCACCTGAGTCACTCTAGGCGCAATATGCAAAAACTTTTCTTCTGAAATTTATTTTTTCTTTTAAAACAACTACTTGCAATAACTTTAAAAGTTCATTTTATAACATGCACAGGAAATTGTTTTAAGATATATAAAATAATATTTATGTTTATCTGAATCATGGCAATGAAAATCTAATTGCATTTACTGAATTTTGCATTCAAAGTTACAAACATTCAAAACTATTAAATTTTCAATATTATCTAAATTTGCCAGCATTCCTTTTTCAAACATTGTTAAAAGATCATCAAATTTCAATATATAATATTTCAATTGTTGTAAAAATAACAAAATAAATATTTTAAAATATCTAATTAGTTATTCTAAGAAAATATATTTATCAATATTCCGTAGTAATTTCACGCGAGTTCTTGCTTAATTTCGTAAACGCAATTTCAATTTTAGTATTATGTGAAAAATATGAACTCTAATGTATAAATAACTATTTGACCGCATATTACAAGAAAATTAAGATATTAGATTAAAGATATTAGATTAAGATATTAAACTAAGAGTTTAATTATTTTATTAATATTAATTATTATTTAGAGTTTATTTATTTAGATTTTTAATTACTAATTAATTAAATAAACTCTGATGTTTCTTTGCATCTTATTTTTTTTATATTTTTCAATTTTTTTATCAAGTTTCATGAAGTTTAAAAAGAGGTTATTTCAGAAGAAAAATCTTCCTCTTATCTTAATGTTCTAATAACTTATTTCATATTTCACTAAGCTTTCATATAAATCCTTTAATATGCATTAAAAATATTTTAAATAAGGGAGCTGACATTAATTATCGCAATGACTAAAATATATTTAAGCATTGAGGTGCCATATTGTAAATATTTTCCAATATCTTGAAAAAACTTTATTTTTAGGAAATGAATTTTAATGAGTAAAATTCGTTTAATCATGATTTTAGATAGCACTGTGAAAGATGCATATGCATATAATCAAATTGTTAAGTATTTTAGTATTTCTTGTGGTTAGAATTTCTGAACATTTGCTTATGTCAATCAGTAAATAAGTAATTTAATTTTTCTGAATATGTGATCCTAAATAATATTTTTTCTACATATTTTTCTTTTAAAGATATTCCCAGAGAAAAAAATTTAATAACATTTGATTGAAATTGCTATAAGAATAATCAGTCATATTTTTGAAGAAATTTAAAGATTTAAAGTATAAATATTTGCCATTCTCTCTCTCTTCTCTGCACACACACACACACACACACACACACACATATATATATATATATATATATATATATATATATATATATATATATATATATATATATATATATATATATATATATATATATATATATATATATATATATATATATATATATATATATATATATATATATATATATATATATATATATATATATATATATATATATATATATATATATATATATATATATATATATATATATATATATATATAAATGTATGTATAAAACTAGGTTTTTAATCTAAATAGCCTGTTCATATATATTGAAATATATAGTATAGTGTGTATAAATACAATATATTATAAATACATGTTATATATAAATATATAATAATAGTATGTTCATATGTCATATAAATAGCTGTCATAAAATTTTTATTAAAAAAGTAAAATATTATTTATTCAATATGTTCTGTAAAAGAAAATATTTTAATGGAGCGATTATGATTTCTAAAGTGAGCAATACATCTTTTCATGTTTACCCGATCTTTTATTAACTTAATGTTTGTTTTATAGTTAAAGTCCTTATAAGTTAAAATATATTCTTATTTTACTTATATTTTTTTCATAATTCTATGATACTTTAAACTAACTTAAATCTCATTTTAGACATACTGCTTTTACATATTTTCAAAAAACTATCAAATTATTAAAATATTTAGTTTTTGCTAACGAAATTAGCCTAATATGGCTAGAAAAAAGGATTGAAAATCATCACGATAAAAGAAATTTGAATAAACATAGTGCCTTGTTTTATTTTAGAATATCAGTAATATGAAATTAGAAGAAAAATATGTGTAAATAGTTAAATAATTAACAAAATACTTATTTAACGCGCTTGAATTTCATGCAATTATATCATTTGCATACCATCAGGAAATGGTATTATGCAATTGAATTAATAGAGATTATTCTTAATATTAAACAGCAAACAAAATTTCGTAATGTTCTACATAAAAAAGATGATACATTTTTTCATACTAAACTTCATTCTTGCACATATTTCCTTAATATAAAGAAATATAAAATAGACAGAGGATAAATAAGAAAGATAGAATTAACATATATCACATAATATTATTATTTTCGTCTATATCTTCTTTGTGTGTGTTTATTTATGATATATGAAAAACTATTTCTCTCTGATGAGGCTCTTTCTAATTTAAAATTACTTTTTCAGTAATGAACACATAAAAACTATTCCAATGATCACACGAATTTCAAAAGGAGAATCTGAATTACGTAATATTTAATGAAATTATGTAAGTTTGCAAGAATCCTGTAAATGAACCGAAACAGGAAATATTGCTTGGTGCTTTGATACAGACTTCAGTGTCTCTTCAGATAAGAATAAATTTAGCGGAAGAAAAGCAATTCGGATTTAAGGAAAAATCGTGTTACTTCATGACAAATCATTTCTCTTTCACGAGTTCTACTTGCATGTTTTCTTCAGTACATCATTTTATATAATAAAAAACTTGAAAATTGAAAAAAAAACGTGCTATTTGTAGACTGTTTTGAATGTAGAAGCGTATTACATTTTTCTTTTCTTCTAGTAACATGTAACATTTTTAAAGTCTATTTCGCTATAATGCAAAACCCTTTGGTATAAAATATTCTGAAAGATAAATATCTTTTTCAGAAAAATATATTTTATTTAGCAATAAATTGTAAGAAATGAGGACATATCTTGTATTTGTTTTTTTATACAACTCCCATATAAAATTTTTAATTAAATATCATATAAATAAAAGAAGTATAGAATAAATACATTATATTTTAAAAGATACTTAATCGTGATATTTTTTTTCAATAATTTTAAACTTTTGTTTCCAAATTCGTCTAACGAGTTATAAGACAACTAATCAAATATTTTGAATCTAGTCATCAATTACGTCATCTGGAAACATTAGCATCTGAGTTACCTAAATGGAGTTTATTTTTGACGAAACATTTTTTCCTGTTGCAATTAAAGATTATGAGTTTCTGAAGCAGCTTAATCCAATCTTCTTTATTTTATTAGTCTCTGTTTTCTATTTACAAAGAACAACTAGAATTTTATTTTTAAATTAAATCAGATTGTTGTATGTCAGAGGAAATAATTGTCCATTGTTCTACTTAAAATATTAGATTATTTCTATTTAGTAACATCCATGGATATATCGCGGTTACTTTAGCTGATAATTTATTTTTCATGCAAATTCCTCATGCTTTCCAGGAAACTTACTTTTTTATTAAGTGTTATGAACTACGGTTTTAGAAAACTTAATGATTTTCTTCATATCGTTTCTAATTTTAGGATAAAAGCAAATTTTAAAATTCCAGTTCAGGTATTTTTCTTTACTTGAAATTATGAATTTTTTCATATATATAATTAAATTCAATTGAAATAGTTTAATATTATTGTTTGCAAATTTTTGGATTCTAAAATAAGAATCTACAAATGATTTTGGAAGAAAAATATGAAGAGTTTGAAAATTTTGTTTCTAATACAAACATAAACTCAGATGTCAGAAATTTTTGTGTGAAAGGTTTTCAAATTTATTTCATTAAATAATATATTTAAAATCTATAATTTAATTCAATTTTTACACTGTTTTAAATTATTTATTTATTATATGTAATATATAACTAAAATGACAATATATATATATATATATATATATATATATATATATATATATATATATATATATATATATATATATATATATATATATATATATATATATATATATATATATATATATATATATATATATATATATATATATATATATATATATATATATATATATATATATATATATATATATATATATATATACAGAGAGAGAGAGAGAGAGATTATTTAAGTAAATTAGGCTGATGATCGATGTATGCATATTTTTAATTCATGAACATAGTGTTTATATTTTATGCTTAAGTCCTTCTTAATATTAAATTTAATTAATTACTCAAAAATTAATTCATTACAAATTATCTTTCTTTCACAATACACTTTCATCTAAATTATTATTAACTTATTTGGCGTGTTGTTTGAAAATTAATTTTAAGGAAGTCGGTTAAAAAATTTTAACAGAAATTAAAAAAAATAACACGAAGAGTAAGTTTATAGTAAATTGTTCCAAAATAATTACTGCTATCATTATATTATCAAGATTTTTTGAAATTGATATTACATGAGATTTTTTGTAAGAAAAAGTTTTTAAATTTATGTTTGCCTTAGAATAAAATCAAATTATAGTTTCAAGCGAAATATTCTTTCTATTGCCTTTAATTATATAAAATAATTGCAATTTGCTTTATTAGAACTAACTTTCATGTTCTATTTTTATGGCAGTGATTTTTTTCTATTTAGTAAAAGTTGGTAAAAAAAGTAAATAAAAAAGTTAATTTTTCCAATATTATCTTGAATTCATGAATATCAAATTAAATCATATAAAATAAATTCGAACTTTTTGTGAATTTTTTTTTGCGTCAACCAAATTATTTACTCCGACATTTAAAAATTTACAGCCAATAAGAACCATTATTTTAGTATTAAATATTTTGTTAAGATCGGAACTGTCGTTCCCATTACTTTAGCTTAATTTTAAATAATTTTCTTTTTCGTTTAATTTTATTTTAAGATGGAAAGTTTATTGTGGAAAATCTTTTCAATAAGCTTAAATATTTCAAACATTCTTCTGTCTAGAACTTACTTTTTTAAAATTAGAGAAAGTAATTCAAATTAATTCCTGTGTTTGAAAACTTAATTTCAATTTAAATCAGATTTTTTTTGGAATATATAATGTTTGAAAATAATGGAATATATAATTACAATTGCGCTAAAATTCTTAGAACCATGCCTTAATTATAATATCGGTAATCAATATTATATTAACATAGTTAGTGGTTACAGTATATGTGTTTATTATATATAATATGTATTTGTTTTAGTGTATGTGTGCTGTAATAGTTTTTTTTGGAACTAAATGCATATTTATATTTAAACTTTTACTTTCTAAATTTATATTCCTTTAATTAATAACCTCATTATTAATACGATTTACATTAATAATTTTATAAAATTATGAAGCATATTTCTATTACTACTTATTTGGATAAAGTACTATAATCATGCCATGAAATTTATTGACAATTCTAGACTCTCAGATTCGTGTTTTTCATATATAAATGTATATCTTATTTTTATCTATTATTAAATTATTTTCTACCACGAAATATTTTAAAAAACACTTAAGATATTTTATAAAAATATTAATATGAAATTTAAAGTCATAAAATGTCGGAAAACTTCTAAGAAGAAAATAGCCATTTCTTTATAATTAAGGAAAAACTACATGGTACATTATAGCATAAACATATCTTAATTGATTATTCTCATCTTGTTGCTTAGAGTACTTTAACAATGAGATTTATTTTTAAATATGTGCAGCTCTGTGTCTATCGAATACACTGTTGAACAATTAAATATTGAAAATATATTAAAAAAGGGGTTTATATAATTCATGATATTTTCTTATAACTTATGCAGTTGGGGAGGAAATTGTAAAAGAGAATTGATTAGGAGTATAATGAAAGTTGGTATCTAAATGAGAGTAATATGGATTATAAGGTGCATTATGGAAAATATTTTTTTCTTGATTTTCATTGTCTTTTTATTGCTGGATTTAATAAGATGAGCTTTTCACATGGACTAACCTATATTATCCATTTTGTTAAGGAGATGGGTTATTTAACAATAGTTGTGTCAGAAATTAGCATTCTTCCAAACACACATATTTAAACTCTGTTCCGAGAGGAAATTATTGACATACAATGTCATTTATTAGTACATTCCGGAATAATTCTATGGAACTGGAAACATCGATCACTCCATCATATGTTACGCATATATTACAGAATCACATTGAAAAAATCACTCAAATGAGTATTTTCTCATTGCAGCGTTTTCTCTAGCAGTATAAACAAGAAAGGCATGGATTTGTGTAGGTCTGCACGATATGATTTTTCCACTCAGTTATTAAAAACCTGTCAGATGAATTTTCAGCCTTTTGGTCTTCAAATAAACGGTTTTATTTCCACATCGGGAGAGAGAATGTTTTCTGTTGTTTAAAATAGGTTTTAAGCTACATTTTTAGTTTCAATTACATATGGTAAGTCAAAAATAGCCGTGGAGCAGAATATAAATTTCTTAAAATGTGTCCTCGACATTCTGTGATATTTTAATGGTAATGGCAGTTTTAAGTATTTTCCTGATCAAAATCCATTGAAAATCAATTTGTGTATTGAATCTTGATACGTCATATAAAAGGTCAAGTATGTAATCCTGATCAGTTGAAAAGTCGTGTTTACGGGTCCAAAATATTAGGTTGGTGCGTATGAAATGTCGGATTCTCTTTACATGCGGACGTTTTCCTCCCTGTTTTCGTTATACTTTTGTATTTGGCATAACCTCATTCATACTCGTATTGTCCATTGCCAGAGACTCATTTCAGCAAAATAGGTTTTCTCGAAGGTCTTCCCTTTTTTATTTCTTTTGAGTTTATTGCCGATATGAATTCTGCCGACATTCGCGTCATTTTCTTATATGAGTACAAACTTGGTAATAGTGCTGCAAAAGCTGCACGCAACATAAACCAAGCGTTTGGGGAGAATACGGTTAACGATCGGAAAGTGCAGCGTTGGTTCGAAAAATTTCGGACTGGCGATTTTTCACTGCAAAATGAGCCGCGCGGAAGACCCAAAACGTCTGTGAAGAATGATGACCTGAAGGCTCTAGTGGAAGCGGATCCAGCCGTATCCACGAGGGAACTTGCTATCAGGATGAAAGTTGACCATACAACGATATTGAGACACCTTTCTGAGATTGGCAAGGTTAAGAAGATGGACAAGTGGGTACCGCACGCACTGACAGAGCGAAATAAGCTGGATCGGTTAAACGTATGCTCATCATTGCAGCATCCACCATATTTACCGGATCTCTCGCCGACCGATTTTCATTTTTTCAAGCATTTAGAGCTGTTTTTAAGGGGCAAACACTATGAAAATGAAGACAGTCTAAAAAACTCGATATCAGAGTTTATTAATTCTAAAGACCAAAATTTTTTAAGACAGGCATCTACGCTTTAAAATCTCGTTGGGAGAAGTGTATTGAAGCGAATGGAGCATACTTTGATTGAATAAACAGCTTTTGAAGAAAGATATGCAGTTTTATACAATCACTTAAGAATCCGACATTTCATACGCACCAACCTAATAGATAATATCTCCAGTGAAATTGCGTGAGAGAAGCACAGTCTCTCGGCTCGAAGATCCTCCTCAGCCCTCAAATTTCTTGATAATGCTTAATAGTGCTATTTCATTGCTTAATAGTGCTATTTTTATGGCATAATGTTTTTAAATACATATGACTATTGATATAACGAATAAAGAGATTTGTTCTATCTTCTTAATCATTTTATTCGATGTATGAAACTTATGCCAAAAATTAGAAATCATCTTTTCATACAAGACCCTTGTAGACTATAAGTAACTTGCACTGGGAATGTTGGGTTTTCTGCCCCAACCATTGATTTTTTACTAGCTTAAAATTTCATAGCTTAATAGATTCCACGTAATCCTGACAATTGTAATCTATAAAACTGTATTGTTTCTTTTTTTAAATAGAATTGTACCACAAGTTTGTGATTTTGGGAAAATTTAACTTTTCAATTTTATATTTAACCCCGCTTATTTTCCTTTACTTTTTATTTTAAGATCTAAATTTCTTCTCCATTAAACATATATATTAAACTTATAAAATGAAATCATTTCCCAAATTTTAGAAAACAACATCTCTTTTTAAATATTAATGGTAGACATAGAGAAATATTTTCGTAATACCAATTTTGTACACTAATGTTATATTAGTAAATTATTACACTGAAAAAAATTACATATTTAAAGTAATTGAGCTCATAACATTGTATACGTTTGTTTAAAATTTCAGTTCAATTAATTAAGAATGTGTAAATATTTTGCTGACAAAAATACTATAAGTTATTTTAGTATTCAAAAGCTAATGAAGAGAGATTCGAGGAACGGAATAATGTGTTATATATAAATTATGCATAGTATACGTGTATTTGATTTTAAAATTAATTTCTATGAAATTTTAATGATGAGGTCTGAAGTACTTATTGTATCACAAATTTAAACCTATTGATGAAATTCAAGAAAAATAAATTTTTGAGTTAATTTATGTTTTGCACATAACATATTTAACAGTTGCTGTTGTTGTGTGCCAGCTACGCTGGCAATATGGGGTGCGCTGCTCCACTTTTCCAACTGAACCATACTAGGTGTGAAGTCCGACTTTCCTCAGTACACACAGGCCATAGGTACCCGTTTATAGGGTAGGCAACCATTTACACCTCATTCATACAAGGAAAGGACAAAGACAGGATAGATATAGAGAGAAAGTACATCCATGCCCGAACCGGTATTCGAACTCAGGACTTCCTTATCTGTAGTCAGGCACGCTGGCCACTAGACAAGTTGGTCGGCTTTTAACAAATAAAAATTAATATTTATTTAATCATGATCTTGAAAAAAAATTATAACTTTAAATTAAACGGAGAATTTTGGATTCTTATATTTTTTATTATAGACACTATTTCGATGTCAGAAATTATTAACCTTGTAATATTTTAGTGTTATTTTTCCAAATTTTTAAAATAAAGGGAAAAATCAAGGAAGTTAAAACATCTAATCATATTGATTTCTGATCATTCGATTCTGTTTTAAGGAACCTCAGATCAAAATGTTAATGAAAGTCAAAAAATTTAAAAATGAACGCTTACTTGATTGCTTTTAGGTTTTGCTTTTGTTCCCGAAACTAAAAATAGGAAAAAAAAAACATTTTACAGAATGGGATAGAGATAAGTGAATTTTACTTTTTGAAGGATACACTAATAACATGTGTATGTTTTAATATATAAAAAAAACAATATTTTATTTGATTTAAAGACTATGCAAATACCACAGTAAAATATTCATACATTTATATTTCTTTTAAAAGCAATTACTTAAATACACAATTTTTTAATGAATTACCACAAAATTTTGAGAAAGATTGGTTAAATCCTTAATCCTTAAAACATTACGTCTTGTTTAAATATAATTGATTTTTGTATTATTTTACACTGTTACTTGTGTTTGGGCCGTGGTAGCCTAGTGGTTAGGGTATCGGTCTTCCATCCGGAAGGACGGGGTTCGATTCCCATTGCCGCCAAAGACCCACCGAGTACATGCGATATACGTGCTCGTTAAATCTGTGAAATCGAAAGTCCTGTGGTCGGTCGTTGAGCAGTTACCATGGGTGCAATGGTCTGGAGAAATTTACTCCCCTTCAGATCAATGCCAAAATTGAGGGAGTGGATTCTCTGGTGGTGCCATCTATCGGAGGATTTGAAGAGCAAAAGTCGTACTTTCACCTTCATGGTGCTCTGATTAAAACGAAAGACGCTCCCAATTGACTTAAATTCGCATTGCCAAGGCATAGCGAGCTTGGCTTGTCCAAGTGTCATAAGTAACAACAACAACAACAACAACACTTGTGTTTCAACGTGTCTAAAATTTACAATTTAGTATAATAAATAAAGCCTTATTATAAAAATTATCAAAATACATTCGGGTGTTTAATTTTACATTAAATGAAAGTTTTAAGAAACTTCCATCAATTCTTATATAATCAACAATTATCAATCTACATAGAACAAAGCTAAAACTTATTAAAATATTTTAAAGCTTATTAAAATATTTTGTCTGCGATATTTAAAGCCTCTTTATTTGGCAAAAAATACATTAAAATAAATTATAATACAAGATACAAAATAAAACTAAATTAATTAAATTTAGTTTCAGATGACTGTCCGATAAAATACCAGGAACATTTATCATATTTTACATGTAAATAATCTTTTCAAAACTTCCTTTTAGCTCAGAAAATGAGTTATGTGCATAGAAGTGACATATTAAAGAGATGGATGTCAGGCTTCTTTTGCTGAAGTGACAGCAAATTAAATACGTAATATCATTATTTTTGTCATCGCTGTGTGTTGACATTGTGATATATGGTCCGTCACTATACGATGATTGATTTTAAATATGGCTGCATGTTTCTTTTTATAAGCTATATTTATTATTTTAATTTCAAAAGCTCTTAAGCGTTTAGTATATGTATGATTGTCTAATGATGGATTCAGAGGACTTGCTGTTTATTTATATGCAATTATTTTCTAATAATAAAACATTCTTGAAATCTTGACGACTTAAGTTATTTTTTCTTTTTAATATCACTTAATATATTATTTATCAGCAAACTTGATAATTTAAATCTAAATTAGTTTTTTATTATTTGAATAATTGTTTAACTTTCTGAACTTATGTGTATTGGACCATATATTATCTTGATATAGTTATAAATAGCCTTGTTGTTAATAGTTTTCAGTGAGTTTATTTTGAAAAAAAATGATGTTATTTATTCACTGAACAAGCAACAGAAAATATTACATAATAAATTATAAGTTACTGTTAATATAGTTTAAACTGTTTTCAGTTTTATGTGATATTAGCTATTGTGTCTAAGTGAGCATCACTTTTCTTGATGAGATAATTAGAATAACTAAGTTGAAAAAGTATAATAATTAATTGAAATACATTTATCATAAAATTTCAATATTATTATACAATTGTTGTTAAATTTCATAAACATTATTCAAAGTTTAATGTTGACTTTATATTATGTAATAGTTGCTATTTACAAATTTTTCTTTTTGAATAAATAACATCAATATGAGATTATTTCATATTTAAAGAATACGGTTTGGTAAGTTTTGGGCTATTGTTTGGGATTAGACGCAAAAAGAATTTAAAAAAAATTCAATTTGTAACGGATAAGTAAAATATTTTAAAAGCTTAAGTTGTCCAATAGCAATAATAATTTTTAGTGACTGGCCTGCAAAACATACTTTTCCATTTCAGAAAAAATTAAAGCATGGAAATGGAGCTTTTTGAAGAAATTAGATAGCTATTATATGAAAGAAGTAAGTAAAATTGTAAAATATTTATTATTATTAATCCTTGCGATAATTTTTGTTAAGAACATTAAATAGTACACAGTCATTTTATAAATAAACTACTGGACAATTGCTAAGGACGGATCACAAATTGCAATGTAGCATAACATTAAGTGAGACATGAGGCCTAGTAGGATAAAATATAGTTGCCACACTGTTCAGTCATTAGAATAAAGAATATTTATTGTTCTGGAAAGTACAAAAGCTGTGAAACATCTGAAAGAAAAAAATTTTCATTTGATGCTGCATACGGAAAAATGGAACAATGCATCTAAAAATCAGCAGGCACTTCGAAGAAAGGTATTATCAGTACGGGATATGTCCACCGTGGAGTGTGATGCAACATTCCACACGTCGTAGCATACTTCGCACAACATTATCCAGCAGCTGTTGAGGCAATTTATCCCATTCCTCTGGGAGTGCACGGATGAGGGTGTTCTTGTTTGTGGGAGGATAGTTTCGACAAGCAACTTGCCTTCTAAAAGCATCCTACACGTTTTCAATGGGGTTTAGAACTGGAGAACGTGATGGACATACGAAACGTTGAATACCCTCGCTGTCTAGACAATCCTGAACAGCGAGTGTTCGATGACATGTTGCGTTGTCGTCCATAAAAACAAATTTATCACTGACAGCACCATGGAAAAGACGAACATGAGGAAGTAGAACTTCATTAATGTATCGTTGGCCCGTCATAGTCCCATTCGCAGCCGCATGTAGGGGCGTGCGGCTATTGATCATGATGCCGTCCCACACCATGACACTGCATGTCGGATATCGGTCCCTTTCCTGGATATTTTCTGGACGATAAGCAGTACCACTCTCGCGCCAGATCAGTTGGCGTCTACAATCCGATGACAGACTGAACCTACTCTCATCTGAGAATAGTACGCATAACCAGTCCTGTTCAGTCCAAATGCGATTCTCACGACACCATTGCAAACGGGCAGTACGGTGCTGTCAGGTCAATGGAACACACACAACAGGTCTGCAGATGTATAGTCCTCCTCCTCTCAAACGTCTGGCAACAGTTTGCCACCTGCTGAGCTGTGGTGCGCCTGTTCCTTTTTGCTGATAGGACGATATATCTGTCTTCTGCAGGCGTCGTACTTCTAACACGACCTCCTCGTGCCGCCTACTACACATTCCAGTAGTTTTAAATAACTTCCACAGCCGTGAAACAACGCTGAGAATGATGTCGAACTACCTGGCAACATCTGTTATTTTTCGCCCTTCTTCGATCTTTCCAATAATTCGGCCACACATAAAATCATCTAAGTGATGTCGGGAACACATGCCAAAAATTTGAAGTTCGTCTATTAAATCTTTCCTGTAAAACTTTGACCTGAAACAACAACTGTCCACACGCGTCAAAACCTTTAAAGCTTTTATGAACGCTATAACGTGATGAAGAGACGTGGAAAAAAAATTGCATACGCATACTTCTTCTTACTATATCCCGCACTTATTCTAATTTTCCACATTTTGCTTCTTTTCATTTTGTGGATGCTATGGATGATAGATTTTTCCGTCCTTAGCAATTGTCCAGCAGTGTATATTTTGACATGGCTGTATTATTCTAAATTTATTATTTTAGTAATTATTAATATTACTTAAGATGCATTGTTTTTCTTTCTTTGACTGTGAATTGTTTTGGCCAATAAAAAATGTTTCATCTCTTGTGCTAACATTATGCCTCCGCCTCATTACTTAGACCAAATTTTGAAAATAGAGTTAATATGCTCTACTGATTTCTGAATGACAATTTAATTTTAGCGACCGAAATAAGGGAAATATTACTGGAATAAAATGTTACTCACTTTCATTAACAAGTTCAAGCATTTTTAATCCATTAAAATTTTATTGTATGTGTTGAATGATATTCCATGCATTCCTGATGTTGCCTTGTAAATTTGCTTTCTTGAGTAGATTGGCACATTTAAATTATCCGCAATGTTTTTAGAGAAATTAAACAAAATAAGAATATTCCTTGGATAAATAATAAATTTTCGTGCATTCTCGTGCATTATTCAATGAATTCTAAAAGTGTTTCATTTAAGAAAATATTTTAACAATGTTTCTTGTTTTTAACTTCAGAGGACTACATTTTCTGTAAGGGCCGTGGTAGCCTAGTGGTTAGGGTATCAGTCTTCCATCCGGAAGGACGGGGTTCGATTCCCAATGCCGCCAAAGACCCACCGAGTACATGCGATATACGTGCTCGTTAAATCTGTGAAATCGAAAGTCCTGTGGTCGGTCGTTGAGCAGTTACCATGGATGCAATGGTCTGGAGAAATTTACTCCCCCTTCAGATCAATGCCAAAATTGAGGGAGTAGATCCTCTGGTGCTGCCATCTATCGGAGGATTTGAAATAGCAAAAGTCGTACTTTCACCTTCATGGAGCTCTGATTAAACGAAAGACGCTCCCAATTGACTTAAATTCGCATTGCCAAGGCATAGCGAGCTTGGCTTGTCCAAGTGTCATAAGTAACAACAACAACAACACATTTTCTGTTTCACATAATATAAATTTTGAATCGTTTGACCATCCGAAAATTTTATTTACTATATATATATTTACAAAATAATAATCAACACATTATTAAAAAATAATGGTATCTCAAATCGGCTTAAAATAGCTACTTTATTTCTATATGTATCTATATGTTTTTAGGCATGGTACAACTGCAGTATTTTCCTCTATATGAATTCGCAGAAGAGAGATCTGTTTCTCTGCAGTCCATTATTCACTTTTATTTGTGCAGAAAAATTTATCTTTGAAAAACCTTTATCAAATAGAAAACATGAAAATTTAGTATTTTCCTAACTTATCTCTAAAAGCTTTTCCTATGTTATAAGGAAACGAATGACACTGTGATTTCCTGTAGTCTATTGAAAATAAATCTCTTCCATTTCTTTTGCGCCAAATACTTTTTGTGTGCTAAGAAGGTGGTATTTGAAAGATTTTAAAAAAAACCAAAGCATTGTTTATATGAGTATGATTTATATTCGAGGCATATGATTTTGATCTTAATATCTAGTTTTTTTTTTATTTTTTCAATAAATATATCCCTAAACATTGTTTTAACAGTTATTTGTGGATTTTTCTAAAAAAAAAATCTTTCTAAATTATCAGTAATTAAATATGCAATGTATATAATCAATAATTTGGATATTTAAATTTATTGAACATCTACTCATAAACTCATGAAACTTTCTTAAAGATTTCATTTTTTTCCAAATATTAATGCAATTGCAGATTAAGTTTCCCTTAAATATCATAATTCTAACAAGTGAACAATCGTTTATAAATGATTTGGAAGCTATAAAAATATAAACTATAAGTAGATAAAATATTACCTTCATTAAAAAATGTAAACACTCATTAAAATAATATAATTATTTCAAACTACAAAAGTAAAAAGTAAAGCCCAATTAATAGTTAATAAAATGAACAATAAACTTTCATGATCATTATCAAGTAATAAGCTTATTTTCTGCCACTACATAAGGTTTCCTACGCGAAATATTTTATTTGCTTATTGAAAGCAGTTATATCTTCTCTCCTAACAAACTTATATGAGAGATTAAAAATATACTTTCTCTGCTGTTGAAAAAAAAAAAAAACTAATTTTATTTCCTTACTGTCAACAAATGTTAATGTATTTTAAAGTATGTTCTAAGAATAATTAATAAAAAATTAATAGTAAATTTTATATAAACATAATATATCTAGAAGTCTTGGAGATTAATTTAAAATATAGTTTTTTTTTTTTTTAATTTTTAAGGAAAAATTTGAATATCTGCATATCGAAAAATCCCTTACTTCGTAACTTATAATATATATTAAGGAAGATGGAGCATTTTAATTAAATATATTATCGAATATCTTTAAGCATATTGCTAACTATTTAATATGGGAAATAAACTATTTATAATAAAATACGTTTTAAATTTACTTCAACATTAATGACCACAATTATGGAAAACACTTGGAAAATTTATAAGGATTCTATGCTCATGTCAACAAAATTTTTGAGTTCTTTCTTAAAACTATGCATTACTGGAAAGATAATTTAATTTAGAATATAATACAACAATGTTTTTCTTATTTTCAATCTATCAAAAGATAATGCAATGTAATAAAGAAAAAAGCACAATTTTCCTAGCATGAAATGAAATATCCTTTCTTAAATTGTTTGTTGTCAATACCTAAGTAGAGGATTATACAGTGCCAATGACCTATATCATTTCGTTTTAACAATGAGATCATGTTAAAAAGGGATTGAACTTTTGTTATGTTTTATCGTATTTCAAAGAAGAGCATTTATGTGTGATATGTGATTACAAATAAACAGGCAGTTTTAATCAGTTATTTTATTTAGTAAACATTTTAAAATAAAAGTATAGATATATTTTTAAAAAGGAATAATAATGCAGAAAGAGCTGTTAATAAGGTTATTGCATTATAAAGTCTAGAATTTTCAATAAATAGGAGGAGCAACTGATGTGAATATTTTTAACGAAGTGATCACTTAAATTTTTGAAAGTTACAAAGTGTTTTAATCACTACAAAACAGAACTGGTGAAGTAAAGAAAAGATGCATAACATCAACTGATGACAAATGAGCTTAGATAAAAGAAAATCTTCTTTGACTACACAAGGTATGGTGCAATGCAAAATTAATTTGTATTGCACTATTTCAAGGACTAATGAATACAGACTGGATAAAGTTGGTTTATCTGAAAAGCTTTTGTTTTTTCGCACAAAATATTTGAAAAGATTAAACTAGGCAAATATTCATGTTAATTGGACTTTTCTATCTGAATGATTATGAAACTAAAATCTACCCATTTGGAAGTGCTACTTTATAATATTCAAAAAGAATTAGCAAGGACTGGTATCCTGGTACACTTAATCACTACTAGTTGGTTATAGTACATTTATGACATTGTTGGCATATTTTTAAGTTTGACATCAAGAGGCTTATGACATCAAGAGATGTAAGCAGAATTTGTGTGCTAACAAAACCCTAAATTGCACATAGGAAATCACTGAGTCAATCTGAAGTCTTCCATACATGATTATATTCCAAGAGAATCGAGCATTTGTACATACGTCAACAGCTTGTAACAAATAATTTAAGAAGAGCATTGCCTTTACTAGAAAATCTTCTTAGAAATAGAGCAGATCTATATCTTAATAAAAGTCTATGGATGTCATTAAAGAAGTTTGTGAAACATAAGTTAATCAGCAATATAATCTGATTAAAAGAATAAATAATTAAATCTTTGTAGTTCATTATAGCTGCTGTTGAACTTAAAAGTTAATGCAATTTATGGGAAAGCATTATAAGCCCGTAATTAAAGCTTAAGATTATTCAACTAAGTATAAATTGGCATTAATTACAAGTCTTGCTTTTAAATTTTCTTTTTACATCTAACCCATGAAAATTTTCTTCATGAAAGATATTCCATTATTTTCTTAATAATATTTACAATCATATGTTGTTTAATGTTATTGCTTTAAATAATTCTGAAGTTACAAATCCTAAAACATTAAAAATAGATTATTTCTTACAAACTATTTTCAAGAATTTGGACACTTATTTGTATTCAAAATAATTTAATAAATAAAACTGTCTTAATTGAATGTGCTGAATTATGTAGTACACAGTAATTCAATTTTAATTTCATATATTACCACGAAAACTCCGCTTTATGAGAATATTAAGAGAGAGAGGATGGATACATTGTGAGGTTGGGCTTGGAGAACCATAGAAATAAATAACGAAACATTAGATGGAAAATCTCAAATTTACTGTTCGCTTCAACTTCCATATCCCGTTTGTATAGAGACAACTTTTGTAGAATCATGGAGTGCAGCACGGTGCTTCTGTTGAAAATGCAGCATAGTATCAGATTGCGACACCGGTAGATCAAATCAGGAAAATTGGCGCAGGACTGGTCCTTTTCAAATGAGTCTTATTTCTGCGTGCAGATTCTGATGTGTGTTGTGGTTTCAAGAAAAACGCTTAACGGTGAATATATATTGATTTCCCCTAGATGGGAAAGTATAGTGAAGCACTAGGTACATGACAGGCATATTTCTAGTTCAGATTTCCATTAATTTAAAATGTTAGTGTTAAATTTCTAACATCTTAAAGCCAATGTTTCAAAACTATTTTTGAGGTTTCAAAACTCCATCTTTCAACAAGATATTCCCAAAACGTATCGGGTTCTGACCTTTCTTCGTATATAAAATATTTGAGTATAACATTAGTATACACAGTCTTCAAATTTCTATTATTCTAAAATATATGATTTTGGATTCCTGAGAGACAGGTCTACACGCTTCCGCCATCAACATCATTTGAATGGCTAGAGTTACCTGCTGCTTTCAAGTAAGCCCAGTTCGTCATTCATGCTGAAAGAAAAAAGAGCTGTTACAGCTCTCAATATAGCAATAGATTGTATTATGTCTACTGACAAATTAAAACATCTTGTCCTCAAGATAATGATTACGTACATTTTTTTACTTATTTTCTGCCATAGTGTTGCAATTTTACTAACCAATCATATGTTAAATCCTATCAATTTGAAACTTTCAAAATATAAAGGTACATTTCTTGAAGCATAGCAAGTAAAATAACTTAAGTTGAAGGAAAGCAAATCTAACTTGAAGTAAGAAATTCGCATTTAATCCTTTAATTTAAATTTAAAATTAATTACTGCTCAGAAATACTACATATCTTAAGAGTTACGAATATTTTATTCCAGTGCTTATCTAAACCAAGTTTACCTAAGAAGCATAAATAAATGAAACACATAAATAGTTTTAAAAATTTATTCTCCCTTTTAAAAAATTACTGGATAATGTAATTATATTTTTCAGCTGAAATATAAATGAGATAAATAAGAATTGTGAGAAATTATATTTCAGCACCTATATTTTAGATAACAAAATTTACGAATATATTTGTTCACTTAGTTAAACATCTTGATTATAGTTTCAAGCAAAGGAGAAATAAACATAATAACTGAATAAAATGAATTTTATATCAAATTATTCATAATTTATTACATTTTTCGGAAAACATTCATTCAAAAGTATTAATAATTCAACCAAAAAATATTTAATTATAATTTAGGCCTATATATTGGATACAATATATATAATTTTATAATTCATTGGAAGCAAATAGCTTGCACGTAAAAAAATTAAGTAAAAATACTTTCCATGAATCAGTAAATTTAAAATTATCGAATTAACAATAAGTTAATTTATATGAACTCATTTCAATTCAATTAATTTAATAGTGTTCTCAATAAGAGGTAAAATATTGAGTCTTTGAAACTTTATATATATATATATATATATATATATATATATATATATATATATATATATATATATATATATATATATATATATATATATGTATATATATATATATATTAATACATATATATATATATATATATATATATATATTAATATATATATATATTAATATATATTAATTACTATTTATACAACTCAACCTTTTATCCCTCCAGTGAGTTGATAAAATTGAGTACCAAGTATACTTGAAACTAAGCACTGGGTACTAAAAAACTAATTAAAAAAAACACTAGTGTTTTTGAAAGGCCCTCATTCACTAAAACAAATGTGTGTAGTCATTCGTGCCACTGAGTAAATTTATTTTATACACTCACAAACATACATACACACACACACACACATATATATATATATATATATATATATATATATATATATATATATATATATATATATATATATATATTAATTACTATTTATACAACTCAACCTTTTATCCCTCCAGTGAGTTGATAAAATTGAGTACCAAGTATACTTGAAACTAAGCACTGGGTACTAAAAAACTAATTAAAAAAACACTAGTGTTTTTGAGAGGCCCTCATTCACTAAAACAGATGTGTGTAGACACTCGTGCCACTGAGTAAATTTATTTTATACACTCACAAACATACATACACACACACACACACACACACATATATATATATATATATATATATGTGTGTGTGTGTGTGTGTGTATTTTATAAAAAAATTATAATTAAATGAATAAATCATTTCAGCAACAAATTGTAATATTTTCAACTGCAGCTCTTAAGTTTAATATCATAACGTCACGTATTATATGAAAATGTAGGGAACAAAAATCTTCTAAAAATTATAAGAAAAAAGTACTTAAAGATTTATCAAAGTTAACACTTTCAGATTAGAATTAAAATTAATGTAACATTTTCCTTTAGTGTAGAATATATTTAAAGATTTTTGTTACATAGAAATGTCTTAATTTTAGAGAAAAGCTTCAAGTGATTGGTCTGCTGTTATTAATAAAATATAATTAGTAAACATTTAATTTTAATTAGTTGATTCTTAATATTATACCTATTGGTAAAAACCAAATCACTGTTCAATATTTAATACTCTTTAAATTTAACTGGGATTTGATTTTTAATGCGTTTTTTCTGTTTTTCTGTAAGATTAATTCACTGCGCAATCGAATATTAAAAATTCTAACCAGTTGATATTTCAAAATATTCTTAGCTCGGGTTTTGCATTGTAATTAATTATTTAAATGTATGTGGTGCAACTTGTCACATAATTAAATTTTCTTTTTAAGTATAGAAATTTAAGCAATTGAACGGACTGAAAGCAATTAAGACTAATGTCAAAGCTTAATCATTGCTTTTAATCCTTTCATAGATATATACATTCAGCAATTTATGTTAATTAATCTGTTTCTTCTCTTTGTCTTTCATTTCTTTGTTAATTTTAATCACTAAAATTAGCTATATTTTGGATTGGTAGATTTTTTTCCTAAAAGAAATTTACCTCGCTTTTTTCTTTTATATCACTTACATATATCACCTCAAAGGAAAAACTCAAAAATGTTTTTATAATTAATGTAATAAAAAGATTGTATTTTTAAAATGAAACAAAATCATTTGTGAAAGCATTTACAATAAGTAACAATATATAATTAAAACACTCTATAGATTAATTATATAGATATTTGAATATCTGTATAATTAATAATAGAGTTATTAATAATAGACTTAATTATAATTTGAATTATTTAATATTAAAATTCATCAAGTGTTGAGTAGTTTTAGACGTATTTTATGAAAAATGTCACAATTACAATTTTTGTTCTGTAACAACTAAAATTAACTAAAACCAACTAAAATTAAACATTTAGTTATATTTTCTGAAAATAGTTACAGTTATTAATTTGGTTACATGAATTTGGTTCCAAACATTAAACATTTAATTATATTTTCTGAAAATAGTTACAGTTAGTAATTTGGTTCCAAACATTAATCATTTAATTATATTTTCTGAAAATAGTTACAGTTGTTAACTTGGTTACATAAATTTGGTACCAAAAATTAAACGCATGGAAACTGTTCTCATTTTAAAAATGAGGTATTTGCTTCACGGTTTGTAAGGCTAGTTTAAACTTTTTATACATAAAAAACTTCAATTCATTATTAATTTTCAAGAACGTAGTTTTAGTCTGTTAATTTAAATGCGATTCCTTCTGGTGCATTATGCCTTCTGATACAAAACTTGCATGTAATAAAAAATGGTAATTAAAAATTAAAAAAAGAGAAAGTATAAATTTAATTAAATAATAAAATGAAAACACACACTTATTAAAGAAAATATGCCTGAGATAGATGAACCAATTTTTCAAACGCCAACATGCTCCAACGGGGGAAAAGCAACACATTTCTAATATAAGAATCTTTAGTAAGATCATTTAACTATATATATTATATATACTTACAAAAACAATAGCTTAACTTATAAAAGGCAGAGAGAGGGAGACATATTGCACATTTTTAATACCAAAACTTATTTTATGTGACAAAGGGAAAATTAACGTGCAATAGAAATGCTACAAACTTGTGTATATTCGAAAAAAAAGATTATTTAGATGTCAAAGATATCTTTTCTTTTGTAAAAGAAAATTTTTATACTTTTTACCTAACTTATTTTCCTTATCCAATTTATTTCAATTGAAAAATTAAATCGGAACACGGGAATCCTTTTGGGTTAAATTGGAAATTGTTGTTACGTTTCACCGCTACATGGTTCCCTAGAATACGAATATAAGTTTGTTTTATTTCTTAACTATAAAATTTGAATTAATTTCCCTCATTAACAGAGTAGAAATTTAATAAAAATCTCAGCAAAATATACTTATATGTATATTAACAGTTAAACATTTAATTTTTGACACTTTCTTTTTCTTTACAATACTGAAACATATAATTTAAGACATTAATTTTAAGGAAAGCGAAATTCCAAAATTTAACATAGAATCTTTCAATTTTAAATAAAAGTGATGAAATGGTTTACTGATACACATTCTTGTTATTTTAGAACCAAAAATTGAAGTGGCTAAATATATATATATATATATATATATATATATATATATATATATACAGGGTGTCCAGAAAAGGACTCCTGATTTCAAAATTAAATATCTCGAAAACAAAGATAGATAGAGGAATGCAGTAAAAGGTATGTTTATTGTGAAAGCTGTAAGAATTTTATACAGTAATTTGACATAATAGTTACAAAAGCTGCTAACAGATGGCGCTGTACAATGTACAGCTCAAATCAGCATACATAAATGAATCGTATGAAAACATTCTTTGTTAAAAATCACATCACAAAGTTTTCAACGCTAGCCTCCTTTCACGCTTCAATAGTGGTACTGATCGCTCTGGGCTTCGGATCACAATTTATACTAAGCATTACGTATGGCGATTACAGCGCCATCTATTTGCAACTTCTGTAACTATTATTTCAAACTGATGTACTAAATTCTTACAGTTTTTACTATAAACATACCGTTTACTGCATTCCTCTATCGATCTTCGGTTTCGAGGTATTTAATTTTGAAATCAGGGAATCCTTTTCTGGATATATATATATATATATATATATATATATTTTATATATATATATATATATATATATATATATATATATATATATATATATATATATATATATATATATATATTTATATATATATATATTATATATATATATATATATATATATATATATATATATATATATATATATATATATATATATATATATATATATATATATATATATATATATATATATATATATATATATATATATATATATATTGTACCGAGCTCCACGGATACGTGTTGATTGAGAGTTGAATAAAGCAACCACTTAATGAACACAAGACTTTTATTCGTAAGAACTTCACTAAATAGACGAAATTCCCGCTGTAACAGTCACAATTATACAGCTACAATTCGTCAGATATAATAAGAAACAGCTTCCAATCACAGGTCTCAAATACCTCAGACAGAGAACAACTAGCAGTCACAAGTAATCGTCTTCACTCACTGACTGTCTTCACAAAAACTCTACTACTATTCCATGTCGGGCTGCGGTATTTATACCTGACTTGGCGGAGAAATCTACCAATTTCGCCAAGGCTCTGGAAGCTTCTGGGCTATCTCGAAAAATATTGGTCCTAGAGCTTAGGTGATGGATGTTTCCAGAAGTATCGATTTCTCGCCAAGTCGCCAAAAATCTCGCCAACCGTTGCCAAGTCGCCAAGAATCTCGCCAAATGTCGCCAAGTCGCCAAATCATTAGGAAATCCGCTTTTAAACTACAACACGTCTAAATACCGCAATTTTTGCCCAAAATGTGAGAATTTCTGATCTGTCTGAGATATTTTAAGACAAATATAATCATTATTTACAAATTTGTAACATTGCCCCCTCTCAAGGACTGCACGTCCCGGGCAGTACAATCCCCTGATAGGAGGCCAAATTTAATATAAAAGAATTTACATTTCAAGAGGATACAGAGCACATTACATACACAAGCAACTAAAAATACAAGAAAATAGAAAAGATTAAAATTATCTATACTATTTACAAACAGACCATGGTCTACTGATTTTTACTCTACATTACGATAAGGAGCTAATCTATCATAATGTACTACCTTTGGTTTTGAAGAAGATGATTTTCTTATACGAACCACGACGTCGTTCAGTCTTTTTAGGACTGTGTAGGGACCTTCCCAGTTGGCTTGCAACTTTGGAGAAAGTCCTTTACGTCGAATCGGGTTCCACAACCAAACTTTGTCACCTTCTTGAAATTCATGTTCTGTCGCTCTTGTGTCATACCTTGTCTTCATTCTTTCGGTCGTCAGGTTGATTCGGTCTCGAGCGAAGTTATGGACATCTTCAAGACGTGCCTGAAGGTCTCGAAGGTATTCCTCTGGCGATGAAGATGTATCCGGTGGACGACCAAACTGAAGATCACAAGGGAGACGAAGTTCGCGACCAAAGAGCATCTGTGAAGGAGTATATCCAGTAGTCTCATGGACAGCACTACGATATGCAAGCAGAAACAGCGGTAGCTTCAAATCCCAATCTTGCTGATTTCTGGAAACTATAAGGGAGAGGTTATTCAAGATGGTTCTGTTAAACCTCTCTACCATGCCATCCGATTGTGGGTGTAGTGGCGTGGTCTGCGTCTTGTCTATTCCGAGAATTTGACACATTCCTTTAAACACAACAGAGGTGAAATTTGTCCCTTGATCAGAATGAATTTGTAAGGGTGTGCCGAATCTGGAAACCCATTGTTGCACTAGAACCTCGGCTACTGTAGTCGCCTCTTGATCGGGGATTGCAAACGCTTCAGGCCACTTAGTAAAGTAGTCCATGACAACTAGTATGTATTTGTTGCCATTTGAGGATCGTGGTAAAGGACCCAAAATGTCCAATGCTATCCTCTCAAAAGGTGCTCCTACGTTGTACCGCTGCAACCTTCCTCGGCTACGTTTCTTCGGTCCTTTACGTGCCGCACAGTCATCACAAGATTGGCACCATTTCTCTACATCTTGTCTCGTTTTGCTCCAATAGAAGCGTTCTCGAACTTTCTGTAGAGTTTTCATTACTCCGAAGTGGCCTCCAGTTGAGCTACTGTGCAATTCTTTCAAAACATCTGAAATTCTTGATTTTGGAAGAACAAGCTGCCATTTGAAATTACGTCCATCATCGGACTCCCATTTCCTGTATAAGACACCATTTCTTATATGGAGTGAGTCCCAAAGAGCCCAATATTGTTTAGTAGCAGGACTGTAGGTGGAGATATCCTGCCAACTTGGTTTCATACTGGAAGATTCTTTTAATTCTAAAATTGGATTTATATCTGGGTCTTCTTTTTGGGCTTCTCTAAGTTCTTTATCACTCCATGGGTCGGGTTTTGATGGAGTTGAAACATTAACTTGGCGTACCGCAGGATTTACTAACTGATAGTTCTTCTCTATTCTAGAACAATATCGGCAGCTTTCATTATACGGTTTCCTTGATAGTGCATCAGCATTTCCATGAAGAGTTCCTTTGCGATGACGTATTTCAAAGTCAAACTCCTGGAGTCGTTGAATCCATCTGGCTACCTGTCCTTCTGGATTTTTAAAATTTAAAAGCCAGGTTAAGGATGCGTGATCTGTCCGGAGCAAGAACTTTCTTCCATAGAGATAATGGTGGAAATGTTCTATGGCTTTGACGATTGCCAGCAATTCCTTTCTGGTTGTACAATAATTCCGCTCTGGTTTCGATAGACATTTACTCCAATAAGCAATGACATATTCTTTATCATCAATTTCTTGCGACAAAACAGCTCCGATATTTTCGTTGCTGGCATCCGTATCTAAAATGAATAATTTTTCGGGCTGGGGATATGCAAGAACGGGCGAAGATGTCAACGCCTCCTTCAGTTGTTTAAAAGCTTTCTCACATTCATCTGTCCATAGAAATCTCTGTTTAACTTCTGTCAACTTGTGAAGAGGTCTGGCAATACTTGAAAAACCCTTAACAAATTTCCTGTAATATGTGCATAGTCCAAGAAAACTTCTTAATTGGTGGACATCTTTTGGACGACTCCAATCCTTAACTGCAGAGATCTTTTCAGGATCTGTTCTTACACCTTCAGCAGAGATAATGTGTCCCAGATAGCTTACTTCACGTCGGAATAAATTACATTTGCAAGGATTCAGCTTCAGGTTGGCCATTTTTAATTTTTCCAGCACCTTTCGGATGTTTCTTAAATGGTCTTCGAATGTACGCCCTACAATAATGATATCGTCCAAATATACCAAACAGGCTTCGTAGGAAAGTCCTCGTAATACTGTCTCCATCAGGCGCTCAAACGTTGCAGGTGCATTGCAAAGCCCAAATGGCATAACCTTGAACTGCCAAAGTCCTTGTCCTGTGGTGAATGCAGTCTTTTCTCGATCCTCAGGATGTATCTCTACTTGCCAATAACCACTCTTGAGATCCAAAGTCGAAAACCATTGTTTTCCGGATAAAGCATCAAGTGTATCGTCAATCCTAGGAAGAGGGTAACTATCTTTTTTAGTGATGTTGTTTAACCGACGATAGTCAACGCAGAATCGGGTAGAACCATCTTTCTTCCGAACTAAAACAATAGGCGAAGCCCAAGGACTCTCTGATGGCTCAATAATGTCATTCTGCTGCATTTCCATCAGAAGATTATCCACCTCTTCCTGCTTAGCGAATGGCAATCTTCTCGGATGTTGTTTAATGGGTGGATGATTTCCTGTATTGATTCGGTGCTGCGTCAATTTGGTTCGCCCAACATCATCTGATTTCTTGGAAAAGATATCTCCGAATTCTAATAATAAATTTCTTGCAGCATTCCTCTGTTTATCATCTAACTCTGCTCTCTGAAGGAGTTCATTAATTAGAGTGTCAGGAAGCTCAGATAGTGTGGCTTGACAATTTCGGTTAATACAGGTCACTGGAGTGCAAGTCGCTAGCACTTCTCCTTCTTTTATAAGTTTTACCTTATTACTTAGATTAGCAACTCTTACCGGGATTACATTTCGTGAAAGGTCGACGAGTGAAGAAGCCACTAGTACTCCTTTAACGCTATTGTCGGAATCTGGATATTCAGTCAATCCATAATGAAAATTATTATCTTCTGAAAGAGCTCCGCAAACTATTGTCTCAGTTCTTGGTGGTAATGTTGTTTCACTCTTCGCAGTTATATGATGGACTGTTTTAATATCTGAATATTTCGTCTTAAAAATCGCTATTTCTTCAGAACATGAGTGTAGTTCATTATTTTTAAAATCTAACTTGAAATGGTTTTCTTTGAGAAAGTCCAATCCAAGAATAAATTCGTCATTTATATCAGCGACATATGCCAAATGATGGTACACGGCATTACCAAATGCAATGTTTAGATTGACTTTTCCATGCACTTTAATCTTATCACTTGTCACAGTTTGGAGGGTAATGCAGGGCGGCGTCCAGATGAGTTTGTCACCAAGTTTGCGAGCCAAATCTGTCCTAATGATAGTTACGTTGGCTCCAGTATCGATTATCATTCTGCAGGGAACTTCGTTGACATGTCCCATAACGAAAAGTCCGTTGTCGCCGCTACTTACGGAAGAAATATGAAACAATTTGAAATGGGGCTTCTGACGAAGATCATTTCCATCATCTTTTCGTTTTGGGCAGTCTCTCTGAACGTGTCCGACTGCACCGCAAGTCCAACACTGAATTTTCGTGTTTCTGCCACCTTTACTCATTTCTAAGTTACGGAATTTTCGCCGCAGATCTTCGATTTGCTTTCTGAGATCATAGTCCTTATCAGTAGTAGAGACGGCTCTGATTGAGTGCCGGTCTTTACGCGCGGCCTGCTGGGCAGCCTCTATCTTATGTGCGTAGACTAGGGCAGATCCAATATCTTTGACATCGGCGAGTCTAAGTGTTTTCTGTATCTCCGGATCCCTCACACTATCGATGAAGTGATGGAGAGCCAGATCTTGACGTGTCTCAGCTGGGCAGTCCGAAAATGCTAGATGGGAAAGTCGCTGAATATCGGCAGCCAATTCTTGAAGACTTTCACCCGCTTTTTGATAGCGGGACTTTAACTGTAGTCTGCTATATTCCTTAGTGCACTTATCTCCAAACCGCAGCTCAAGCGCACTCGATAGGGCTTGGAAATCGTGCCTCTGCTCCTCCGGAAGCGTCTCGAAGATGTCAGCCGCGTCTCCTCTTAAAGAAGCCGCCAGGTGAAAAGCTTGGGCTCGGGGATTCCATCCATTAGCTTCCGCTACCATCATAAACTGAGTCTTGTATACTTGCCAGGATGATTTCCCATCAAATGTTGAGAGTTTAATATTGGCTAGGGAAGGCACAAATGTCACGTTGGGTTCCTCATGTTTGTTTGATATTTGCTTCTCCAAGCTTTCAATCTTCTTATTCATATTGTCTAATGCTTCTTCAACGTTTTCTTCTATCTCCAGAACTTTAGTTTCAACTGAAGTTACCTTATCTTCCATTGCATTCATCTTCTCCTGAATGATGTTGGAGAATTCTTCTTTAACACTTACAATGTCCTTCTTAAGTTCCTTTTTAAGCTCCTCCTGTCCAGCTTTCATCTCCTCCTGCCCAGATTTTATCTCTTTCATCATCTCGGTTTTAATCTCTTCTTGTCCAGCTTTCATCTCTTCTTGTCTAGCTTTCATCTCTTCTTGTCCAGCTTTCATCTCAGTTTTCATATCTTCTTGTCCAGCTTTCATCTCAGCCATCTGCTCCGCTAATTTTTCGAGAAGACTTTTCATTAAATCCATATCCATTTTTCTTGTGACACGCTGCATCAACTCTTCAATCCCGATTCTGACACCAGTTGTACCGAGCTCCACGGGTACGTGTTGATTGAGAGTTGAATAAAGCAACCACTTAATGAACACAAGACTTTTATTCGTAAGAACTTCACTAAATAGACGAAATTCCCGCTGTAACAGTCACAATTATACAGCTACAATTCGTCAGATATAATAAGAAACAGCTTCCAATCACAGGTCTCAAATACCTCAGACAGAGAACAACTAGCAGTCAGAACTAATCGTCTTCACTCACTGACTGTCTTCACAAAAACTCTACTACTATTCCATGTCGGGCTGCGGTATTTATACCTGACTTGGCGGAGAAATCTACCAATTTCGCCAAGGCTCTGGAAGCTTCTGGGCTATCTCGAAAAATATTGGTCCTAGAGCTTAGGTGATGGATGTTTCCAAAAGTATCGATTTCTCGCCAAGTCGCCAAAAATCTCGCCAACCGTCGCCAAGTCGCCAAGAATCTCGCCAACTGTCGCCAAGTCGCCAAATCATTAGGAAATCCGCTTTTAAACTACAACACGTCTAAATACCGCAATTTTTGCCCAAAATGTGAGAATTTCTGATCTGTCTGAGATATTTTAAGACAAATATAATCATTATTTACAAATTTGTAACAATATATATATATATATTTTTTTTTTAAATTTCCCTAGATATGCTAGAGAAAAAATATTTAATTGGAAGATCTTGATATCATTGTAATAATTTAATAATTGATCATAATTTATAGTATTTCGTCTCTATGTTATATCATTAACTATTTTGTATATGTATAGTTTTAATATTTGTTATTTAAAATTTAATCATAAAATATAAGTGCTATATATATATATACACATTTATAAATATATATATATATATATAGATAAATAGATAGATAGATAGATAGATCGATAGAAGAATGCAGTAAACGGTATGTTTATAGTAAAAACTGTAAGAATTTAATACATCAATTTGATATAATAGTTACTGAAGTTGCAAATAGATGGCGCTGTAATCGCCATAGGTAATGCTTAGTATAAATAGTCGAAGCCCAGAGTGATCAGTACCACTATTCGAGCGTGAAAGGAGGTTAGCATTGAAAACATTGTGATGGGATTTCTTGGAAAGAATGTTTTCATACGATTATTTCATTGATGTATGTTGATTTGAGCTGTACATCGTACAGCGCCATCTGTTAGCAGCTTTTGTTACTATTATTTCAAATTGCTGTATTAAATTCTTACAGCTTTCACAATAAACATACCTTTTACTGCATTCCTCTATCTACCTTTGTTTTCGAGATATTTAATTTTGAAATCAGGGAGTCCTTTTCTGGACACCCTGTATATATATATATATATATATATATATATTGTACCGAGCTCCACGGGTTCGTGTTGATTGAGAGTTGAATAAAGCGACCACTTAATGAACACAAGACTTTTATTCGTTAAAAAATTCACTAGATAAACGAAATTCCCGCTGTAACAATCACAATTATACAGCTACAATTCGTCAGATATAATAAGAAACAGCTTCTAATCACAGGTCTCAAATACCTCAGACAGAGAACAACTAGCAGTCACAACTAATCGTATTCACTCACTGAAAATATTGGTCCTAGAGCTTAGGTGATAGATGTTTCCAGAAGTATCGATTTCTCGCCAAGTCGCCAAGAATCTCGCCAACCGTCGCCAAGTCGCCAAGAATCTCACCAACTGTCGCCAAGTCGCTAAATTATTAGGAAATCCGCTTTTAAACTACAACGCGTCTAAATACCGCAATTTTTTCCCAAAATGAGAGAATTTCAGATCTGTCTGAGATATTTTAAGATAAATATCAAAATTTATAAATTTGTAACATTGCCCCCCTCTCAAGGACTGCACGTCCCGGGCAGTACAATCCCCTGATAGGAGGCCAAATTTAATAAAAGAGAATTTACATTTCAAGAGTATACAGAGCACATTACATATACAAGCAACTAAAAATACAAGAAAATAGAAAAGATTAAAATTATCTATACTATTTACAAAGAGACCATGGTCTACTAATTTTTACTCTACATTACGATAAGGAGCTAATCTATCATAATGTACTACCTTTGATTTTGAAGAAGATGATTTTCTTATACGAACCACGACGTCGTTCAGTCTTTTTAGGACTGTGAAGGGACCTTCCCAGTTGGCTTGCAACTTTGGAGAAAGTCCTTTACGTCGAATCGGGTTCCACAACCAAACTTTGTCACCTTCTTGAAATTCATGTCCTGTCGCTCTTGTGTCATACCTTGTCTTCATTCTTTCGGTCGTCAGGTTGATTCGGTCTCGAGCGAAGTTATGGACATCTGCAAGACGTGCCTGAAGGTCTCGAAGGTATTCCTCTGGCGATGAAGATGTATCCGGTGGACGACCAAACTGAAGATCACAAGGGAGACGAAGTTCGCGACCAAAGAGCATCTGTGAAGGAGTATATCCAGTAGTCTCATGGACAGCACTACGATATGCAAGCAGAAACAGCGGTAGCTTCAAATCCCAATCTTGCTGATTTCTGGAAACCATAAGGGAGAGGTTATTCAAGATGGTTCTGTTAAACCTCTCTACCATGCCATCCGATTGTGGGTGTAGTGGCGTGGTCTGCGTCTTGTCTATTACGAGAATTTGACACATTCCTTTAAACACAACAGAGGTGAAATTTGTCCCTTGATCAGAATGGATTTGTAAGGGTGTGCCGAATCCGGAAACCCATTGATGCACTAGAACCTCGGCTACTGTAGTCGCCTATTGATCGGGGATTGCAAACGCTTCAGGCCACTTAGTAAAGTAGTCCATGACAACTAGTATGTATTTGTTGCCATTTGAAGATCGTGGTAAAGGACCCAAAATGTCTAATGCTATTCGCTCAAAAGGTGCTCCTACGTTGTACCGCTGCAACCTTCCTCTGCTACGTTTCTTTGGTCCCTTACGTGCCGCACAGTCATCACAAGATTGGCACCATTTCTCTACATCTTGTCTCGTTTTGCTCCAATAGAAGCGTTCTCGAACTTTCTGTAGAGTTTTCATTACTCCAAAGTGGCCTCCAGTTGAGCTACTGTGCAATTCTTTCAAAACATCTGAAATTCTTGATTTTGGAAGAACAAGCTGCCACTTGAAATTACGTCCATCATCGGACTCCCATTTCCTGTATAAGACACCATTTCTTATATGGAGTGAGTCCCAAAGAGCCCAATATTGTTTAGTAGCAGGACTGTAGGTGGAGATATCCTGCCAACTTGGTTTCGTACTGGAAGATTCTTTTAATTCTAAAATTGGATTTATATCTGGGTCTTCTTTTTGGGCTTCTCTAAGTTCTTTATCACTCCATGGGTCTGGTTTCGATGGAGGTGGCACATTAACTTGCCGTACCGAAGGATTTACTAACTGATAGTTCTTCTCTACTCTAGAACGATATCGGCAGCTTTTATTACACGGTTTCCTTGATAGTGCATCAGCATTTCCATGAAGAGTTCCTTTGCGATGACGTATTTCAAAGTCAAACTCCTGGAGTCGTTGAATCCAACTGGCTACCTGTCCTTCTGGATTTTTAAAATTTAAAAGCCAGGTTAAGGATGCGTGATCGGTCCGGAGCAAGAACTTTCTTCCATAGAGATAATGGTGGAAATGTTCTATGGCTTTGACGATTGCCAGCAATTCCTTCCTGGTAGTACAATAATTCCGTTCTGGTTTCGATAGACATTTACTCCAATAAGCAATGACATATTCTTTATCATCAATTTCCTGCGACAAAACAGCTCCGATATTTTCGTTGCTGGCATCCGTATCTAAAATGAATAATTTTTCGGGCTGGGGATATGCAAGAACGGGTGAAGATGTCAACGCCTCCTTCAGTTGTTTCAAAGCTTTCTCACATTCATCTGTCCATAGAAATCTCTGTTTAACTTCTGTAACTTGTGAAGAGGTCTGGCAATACTTGAGAAACCCTTAACAAATATCCTGTAATATGTGCATAGTCCAAGAAAACTTCTTAATTGGTGGACATCTTTTGGACGACTCCAGTCCTTAACTGCGGAGATCGTTTCAGGAGCTGTTCTTACACCTTCAGCAGAGATAATGGAAAGTCCTCGTAATACTGTCTCCATCAGGCGCTCAAACGTTGCAGGTGCATTGCAAAGCCCAAATGGCATAACCTTGAACTGCCAAAGTCCTTGTCCTGTGGTGAATGCAGTTTTTTCTCGATCCTCAGGATGTATCTCTACTTGCCAATAACCACTCTTGAGATCCAGAGTCGAAAACCATTGTTTTCCAGATAAAGCATCAAGTGTATCGTCAATCCTAGGAAGAGGGTAACTATCTTTTTTAGTGATGTTGTTTAACCGACGATAGTCAACGCAGAATCGGGTAGAACCATCTTTCTTCCGAACTAAAACAATAGGTAAATCCCAAGGACTCTCTGATGGCTCAATAATGTCATTCTGCTGCATTTCCATCAGAAGATTGTCTACCTCTTCCTGCTTAGCGAATGGCAATCTTCTCGGATGTTGTTTAATGGGTGGATGATTTCCTGTATTGATTCGGTGCTGCGTCAATTTGGTTCGCCCAACATCATCTGATTTCTTGGAAAAGAGATCTCCAAATTCTAATAATAAATTTCTTGCAGCATTCCTCTGTTTATCATCTAACTCTGCTCTCTGAAGGAGTTCATTAATTAGAGTGTCAGGAGGCTCAGATAGTGTGGCTTGACAATTTCGGTTAATACAAGTCACTGGAGTGCAAGTCGCTAGCACTTCTCCTTCTTTTATAAGTTTTACATTATTGCTTAGATTAGCAACTCTTACCAGGATTACATTTCGTGAAAGGTCGACGAGTGAAGAAGCCACTAGTACTCCTTTAACGCTATTGCCGGAATCTGGATATTCAGTCAATCCATAATGAAAATTATTATCTTCTGTAAGAGCTCCGCAAACTATTGTCTCAGTTCTTGGTGGTAATGTTGTTTCACTCTTTGCAATTATATGATGGACTGTTTTAATATCTGAATATTTCGTCTTAAAAATCGCTATGTCTTCAGAACATGAGTGTAGTTCATTATTTTTAAAATCTAACTTGAAATGGTTTTCTTTGAGGAAATCCAATCCGAGAATAAATTCGTCATTTATATCAGCGACATATGCCATATGATGGTACACGGCATTACCAAATGCAATGTTTAGATTGACTTTTCCATGCACGTTAATCTTATCACCTGTCACAGTTTGGAGGGTAATGCAGGGCGGCGTCCAGATGAGTTTCTCACCAAGTTTGCGAGCCAAATCTGTCCTAATGATAGTTACGTTGGCTCCAGTATCGATTACCATTCTGCAGGGAACTTCGTTGACATGTCCCATAACGAAAAGTTCGTTGTCGCCGCCACTTTCGGAAGAAATGTGAAACAATTTGAAATGGGGCTTCTGACTCTCTGGACATCTCCGCCCCGCGAAATGGCCACATATTAGTTTCCCTGCTGTGGTGGAAGATCATTTCCACCATCTTTTCGTTTCGGGCAGTCTCTATGGACGTGTCCGACTGCACCGCAAGTCCAACACTTAATCTTAATGTTTCTTCCACCTTTACTCAATTCTAAGTTACGGAATTTTCGCCGCAGATCTTCGATTTGCTTTCTGAGATCATAGTCCGTATCAGTAGTAGAGACGGCTCTGATTGAGTGCCGGTCTTTACGCGCGGCCTGCTGGGCAGCCTCTATCTTATGTGCGTAGACTAGGGCAGATCCAATATCTTTGACGTCGGCGAGTCTAAGTGTTTTCTGTATCTCCGGATCCCGCACACTATCGATGAAGTGATGGAGAGCCAGATCTTGACGTGTCTCAGCTGGGCAGTCCGAAAATGCTAGATGGGAAAGTCGCTGAATATCGGCAGCCAATTCTTGCAGACTTTCACCCGCTTTTTGATAGCGGGACTTTAACTGTAGTCTGCTATATTCTTTAGTGCACTTATCTCCAAACCGCAGCTCAAGCGCACTCGATAGGGCTTGGAAATCGTGCCTCTGCTCCTCCGGAAGCGTCTCGAGGATGTCAGCCGCGTCTCCTCTTAAAGAAGCCGCCAGCTGAAAAGCTTGGGCTCGGGGATTCCATCCATTAGCTTCCGCTACCATCATAAACTGGGTCTTGTATACTTGCCAGGATGATTTCCCATCAAATGTTGAGAGTTTAATATTGGCTGGGGAAGGCACAAATGCCACGTTGGGTTCCTCATGTTTGTTTGAGATTTGTTTCTCCAAGCTTTCAATCTTCTTATTCATATTGTCTAATGCTTCTTCAACGTTTTCTTCTATCTCCAGAACTTTAGTTTCAACTGAAGTTACTTTATCTTCCATCGCATTCATCTTCTCCTGAATGATGTTGGAGAATTCTTCTTTAACACTTACAATGTCCTTCTTAAATTCCTTTTAAGCTCCTCCTGTCCAGCTTTCATCTCCTCCTGTCTAGATTTCATCTCGGTTTTAATATCTTCTTGTCCAGCTTTCATCTCAGCCATCTGCTCCGCTAATTTTTCGAGAAGACTTTTCATTAAATCCATATCCATTTTTCTTGTGACACGCTGCATCAACTCTTCAACCCCGATTCTGACACCAGTTGTATCGAGCTCCACGGGTTCGTGTTGATTGAGAGTTGAATAAACGACCACTTAATGAACACAAAACTTTTATTCGTTAAAAACTTCACTAGATAGACGAAATTCCCGCTGTAACAATCACAATTATACAGCTACAATTCGTCAGATATAATAAGAAACAGCTTCTAATCACAGGTCTCAAATACCTCAGACAGAGAACAACTAGCAGTCACAACTAATCGTATTCACTCACTGACTGTCTTCACAAAAACTCTACTGACTCTTCCATGTCGGGCTGCGGTATTTATACCTGACTTGGCGGAGAAATCTATCAATTTCGCCAAGGCTCTGGAAGCTTCAAGGCTATCTCGGAAAATATATATATATATATATATATGATTATATATCTATCTATCTATCTATCTATCTATCTATATATATATATATATATATATATATGATTATATATCTATCTATCTATCTATCTATCTATCTATATATATATATATATATATATATATATATATATATATATATATATATATATATATATATATATATATATATATATATATATATATATATATATATATATATATATATATATATATATATATATATATATATATATATATATATATATATATATATATTATTATAGTGATTATAAAAAAACTTTGCCAACATCTGCACTTCTAGCATCCATTCTATTTAACCGATCAAGATGATACTTCAAATATAGTTCTTTTGAGATATGCGCTCGAGATTCTGTGAATGGCAACACAGTGGCCCTCGCGGTTACAGTTATAGTGACAGAAAATCGAAATTTTCGAATGGCAACGCCTACTTTTTACCATCGCAAAATGTTCAGCACATACGAAAACCCCAAATAGCGTTGAAACGGTACCGATATGTCCGAAAACCGACGTGTTATACACATACAAACAGTTCTTCAAGGCGCACGGAGGAATAATGCATACGACAGAGACAAGACACTGCTCAATGATGAGAACACATAGAGAAAAAAATCTTTATTAATTTCAAACATTTTCCACATGAGTGCCATCACAGGCAATTACGCATTGCATGCGGGAGACGGTGGACAATGTCGCTGCACTCAACATGGCACGAGGGATGTTTCCAATCTCACACCGTATAGAATCCTTTAAGTCCGACAATGTTTGAGGATTGCACAGATAAACTCTGGATTTGAGATAGCCCCAAAACCAGAAATCCATAGGCGTCAGATCTGGGGATCGCGCAGGCCACGGAAAAGGATAATAGCGTGAGATGATGCGATCACCAAAATGCTGATCCAGGAGCCTTTTAACTGACATAGCGCATATCTCAATAGAACTATATTTGAAATATCATCTTGATCGGTTAAATAGAATGGACGCTAGAAGTGCAGATGTTGGCAAAGTTTTTTTATAATCACCCTGTATATATATATATATATATGGCATATATATATATATATATATATATATATATATATATATATATATATATATATTTATTTATATGCCAATTTTTCACTTAAAAGTGTAATGATATTTGCATTAATTATTAATTCAACATTTTTTATTACTTATTAATTTATTAATTCATTATAAACTGCAAGCATTTTTATAAAAATTTGATCCTGTGAAAAATATTTTTCAGAATGTGTAAAACATTTTACAAAATTTATGATAAATATTGTAACTTCTATGAGATATATATTGAAAGATCAATAAACAGACAGGTGTAGATTCAGATTTTTACTTACACTCATTTTAGATGCCAATAACAAATACGTAATGTTATACAAACGCGTAAAAAATAAATATTAACACACAATTAGAAAATATGATAAAAGATTTAGACATTTCTTGAATAACGGATAAATTTTCTTTTCATGTAGGAAATTTTAGTGTCTTTTTGTAGTAACATATAAAATGCTAAGTTTATTTTCTATAAACATCTGGGTTTTTCAGTATTCTTTCTAAATAGAATGTAAAAATAAAATATTTTATGTACGATCTGAAATATTTAGTGTACCAAAACTTTTTTAATTTAGTTGAAAGTTATATTTTTAAATTTTTTGCGATGCATAACAATTCAGTTTTATTATTTTATTTCACTAGTTCAATTTTGAGATTATTGAGTAATTATTTGAAAGGCTCCAAAGAGGAAATCATTTTAAATTAGCAAATAATGGAATTTGTTTATGTATACATATGAAATCATAGATGTACAGTAATGAAATCAAACGTGTGCCTTAGAAATATAAATAAATTTGAAAAAACTGGTGTGAAATTAAGGATACAGCAAAATATTATTTGTTTAATGAAATAAATGTTAAATCTTTTTAAGAAGTAGTTTGTTTCCAAGTTGCTTTGCCTTGTGAATGTCATTTGATTTATAGTTAAAATAAATTAAAAATTTTTTTATAAAATAAGTATTTTCAATAAATTTTTAACATTAAAAGATGAAAATATAAAGAAATATTAAATTAAAGCGAACAACTTTTTATTAATTTGTCTACAATTGTTAACTCTTTCACTCAATTTACTGCTTCTATTTTAATGCACGAATTAATTTTCACTATACATATTTTGCCATAGTTATTTAATTAGACTCTATTGACAAAAATACTAATAGAATATAAGGGCTAATATTAATAGAAAAAGCAAAAGTAATTGTGGAATAAATTTGCATGATTTACTTCATATTTTATGGATTTAATGAATTGCATTTAAGCACTGTCCTCAGATAAAACATACTTTTTCAGTAAACAGAAATACTTATAACTAATATTTTTTACATATTCTGTTATATACTATAATGTAAGAAATCATATAAATTTTTGGATCTTGTGTCTATTAAATTTAATGGTGAAAAAGTCATGTAAAAATCAATGCGAGACTTGAAAATCAGAAGTTTCCTGAACTTAATAAGTTTTTGTGTAGAACTCGGTTTTTTAAAGTAATCAAAGATTCACAGTTTTAGATTAACATTTTTACTGTGATGAGCTTAAGTGTGAACGAGTCGACAGTGACTAAGAAGTTAGATTGTGCCGAAAAAACGTATTTTGCTACCTGTATACCATAAAGTTGATTTAAGATTGTGACGGCATTTTCTAATATCGGTTACTATCGTAAGAATAACTGGGAAATGTTATGTACTAACGTCATAAAATCTCAAACAAATCTGCTGTGTATACCATGCATTTAATAGGCTTAATTAGTTTTGAGAATGACATTAAGCATGAAAATATCAATTTTTGATTCAAAATTTTGTTTGCCGTTACTTAATAGGCTGCAGTTTGTATAATGTAACAGTTTAATTAACGAAGAAAATTACGTCAACAATTTTATAATATATTTTCGTCTATATTACTGTCTATAATTTCCTAAATTTTGAAAGAATAAAAGTCTTTTAAAATTTAGGAAAATATAGACAGTAATATCCGAAATTGGTAAAATTGTAGAATTTCCTTTGAATCTAAAAAATTCTTTAGGATTCGAAGGAGTGTGAAAACATTTATTAATGTATTGGTTCTTCTTCTTCTTCTTAAGGTTGGGTTTGTATGTCATTGGGCACCTCTGCTTTTATCAGCATTTTGTACCATTAACTCCAAACCCAATGTTTCCTAGTTCCAGTTGCTCGGGTCACCCACTTTATTAATAAAGTCTGATAACCCTTTAATGGAGCCTAGGTGTAACTCTCTAGTATGGATGATGCCTAAAGAAGTTAATCTAGAGAGGGCAAGAGCCTCGCATTCATAAATGATCTGCTCTGCCATTTCCTCTTGCGTTTGACATTTCCAGCAGATAGGGTCTTGCTGAAACAGTCCCATCTGGTCAGAAAGTCAGTCATGCTAGGGATAGCTTCCTGACTTTCACCAGAAGATGGTTTGGAGGTCATTTCTACCTCAAGTAAAAGATTCATTACTGCCCCTTTACAAGATTGCCTCTGAGTTCCCTTGTCTTTTTCAGCAATGTCTACTTCAGAGGCTTCACCTGCAAATGCAGAAAGATTTGTTATTTCTTGTGTCTTTTCAGCCACAAGATAACAATTAATAAGCTCAGGTAATATAAGTCCACCCAGCATTGCCTGAGATACTGGGCAAGGCAAATTACTCTAGAAGTTTGCCAGGCAACTAGAGGCTCCGTTAAGACACCAATACCGCGGTGCCAATTAGCCCTAGGCACGGATCGCATAACACCAGGGTTTACGGGAGCTGGTTCGCGGCCTCTTATTCTATATTCAAGGCTATCCTGTCATTCCTACAGGACGTTCGGCGATCCACCACCTGCCGACGCGCCTGGTGGCTAGAATGTATTGGTTAGTAGAAAAATCTATCAATATTTTTCAATCCAGCATTATACCTGCTAATTCCATCAGTGAACTATATTTTCTTCCCTTACATTTTCATTCATCAAACTCTTAAACTATTTTTAAATTAAATGTTGGGCTCAAAGAATTAAACTACCATTGTTTGTCAATAAAATAACAGTCTCTGTCTTCAACCATGGATAATTTAATATATCTTGTGCTCAAAAGGATATTCAATCTATAATATATATACACTCTTGAATAAGAGAATCAGAATGCTGTTTTCCTTATAGTTTTATATTAAATAAACATTCACGTTAACTTTTAAGAAGAACATGAAATTTCTTTAGCACACAAGCAAATTTTTAACCTTTTTCTAAGAAAACTACAATTTCATTTTCAATATCGAAAGAGTTATTAACAAAATTTACAAAATAGATATAGACTGGTATTTTGCAATTTCATTGTTGTTCAGTAAAAAAGAACAAAATCTAACTATTTTACTTTAATAAAGTCTGATAAATTGCAACATATAGTCTTTATTACAGAATTTTACTTCTTCGTAATCTTCATTAGTTTCAATATTTATTTAAATGAATATTTATTACAAAATTATAGAAACGCTTTTGAAAATTTTAATATTCTTCGAGTTAATTAAAAACTTTATTACAGTAAACATTTTATTAAAATTTTAAACTGCTTATGTTAGAATTTCCATCATCTAAATTCTATCAACAAAAATTTATAAATATTAATATTTATGTATATAATATTTATAAGTTTTTATAACTGTTTAGTTTTGTAAGTGTTTCAGTAAAGCAATAGAATTGATAATCCAGAATAAATATTTCAATGTATACTGCTATATAGGAAAAATATCAAGTAATATGTAAATTTACATCAATGTGAATATGATTATATGAAAATGTGTTATTTAATTAAATTTTTTTCATCTTCACATAAGGTATCACATTTTAAATTGCATTTAAATTTCGTATTTACTTCAATAATAGTATCCTTGTTCTCCCTTTTATATATTTTTACATTATCTGAAACTATTTCTTATATTATTGTGATTATCATGAACACACAGTTTTGAACTCTTTTTAAGCTAGTTGTTCAAACAATAATTTCGCGTTATAAACTCTTATGATTTTGTTTTTAATGTAAGGTGAAACAAAAATCTTCTTATGTTGGACTAGAATAATAGCAATCATTTTTTGCTGAATGCTTCTATATTCGGTTAATAATTTCAGTTTTCGTTTAGATTTGTTTAAATTTAAAAATTATAAAGAATTCAAACATGAAATATTTTTATTATTTCGTTTTTATCTGTTAGAACTACTATGCATTTGTGGTAATCTTGATTAACGTTTTTGCTCTTTCTCTTTAATCAACTGCATAATTCATATTATTTCTCGAATCTATGAATTTTCTTCATTGACTTTAATTACAGTTTTTGTGCTAGCTATTAGATATCAATTCTCTAATAAGCAAATCTTCATCCCGCTTAGCATTTCTAGAATAAGGGATATTTCTTGCTAAATGCGACAAATATAAGTTTTGAATCTTTGATTTGTATAATGCTCAAAAAATAAAAAAAAATATCTATCTCGCTTGATTAAACTACTTATCTCCATTTGCTTAGATGAATTAATATGTTCAGAGATATTTATTTTTTGGTAGCCTATATGTCGGCATATTAAAAATTCTTGTCGTAAGAAATGTATTTTGTAATACCTGAAAATTGAATATATGACACCCATTAATCAAACGTTAAATAAAAAGTGATACAAAATAAAACAAAAAAAATCATGTGACACATAATATAAATTTTTTTCCTTTTTTTTAAAAATTTTAGAAAATTTTTTTTGTTATTTATTTTATATACCTTACAGAAAAACCTCCGATATGCTTTGAATTTATTTCAATTTTTTTTTGAAGTTATTCGTCAACATACTGAGCTAAAGAGTTAAAGATAAAAAAAAATATTTGCATCAAAGAATGTTCTCGAATCCATTTAATATAAATTGTAAAGGACTTTTTTTTCTGCCAAAAAATAAATTTATAATAAAATCAATAACTTATGTTTAAAGGTGAAAAAAAATATTGGGAGCAAACAATTCATTAAATAATATCATAGCACAATAAAATTCAGGAGTATATAAATTTCTATTTCAAATTTAATTGAAACATTTTTATTTTTTCATTTAAAAATTCTGCATACATTTCATATTGGAAATTGGTTGAAAACTTTCAATCAAAATAATAAATGTTCGTTTTGTAAAAAAAAAAAAATACATTTTTTGCAAGATTTTATTGTTTTAGTTCCATTATGCTATAAGATGTGTGATATACGTATGGGAAAGACCCCGTTTCATATATAATTCTTTGATAAATATAATGTACTGTTTCTCAGTACAAACTTGTACATATTAGCATACGTTCTACAATTATAAAGTGTGTACAGAAAAGTAAAAGTATGTGCATTTACAACCTTAACTATTTAAAGATGAATTAATTGGATTAAAATGTAAACTAAAGCATCACATTGTCAAGTGGAAAAATCTAATTAATGGTTTCCACATAAAAATTTTTTAAGTAATGCTTACAATTTTTTTATAGAAACCATTAATCAGATTTTTCCACTTGAGAAAAAAGATTAACAATATTTAAATAAGTAATGCTTATTTATTCTTCAAAGTGTTATTGAGATTTTATCTATTGATCTTATAATGCAATTAAAAATTTTTCCTTCTGAAGGAGAGAAAGGAAGTAAAAACAGCAACTTAGGTATACAATTTAGTCTAAAATTATGATAAATGTATGCAAATTATTTTAATTTATTTTTTTATTTTTTATTTTTATAAATTTTATTTAAAAAAAGGACATTACTGCTTTTATACTTCCTCCTAGCATTCAATGCCTGAGATTTATTTAAACTTTTTGCAACCTAGTTTAATTTTTTACATAACACTTATTACTAAAAGATAATCACTGTAAATTAGAACGTAAAAAGTTGACTTTACATAATAATCTAGAGGTCTTGATACTATTTCTTGGCTATGATCATATCTTCTTAGAAGCCACATCTCATATTCTTAGAATTCTTAGAGAGAGGGGTAGTGTGTCTCGCCTCTACGTGGTGCCCCCTAGAACGCTTTCGGTAACCAAACGAGACACACTTTCGTCACTGCAGCCCAATTGTGATTATGCCTGCTATCAAAACAAGAAAAAGTCCTTCTAAGGGCCCGAACGTGACTGCCACCTCTGCCCTTTTCTGGAATGCTGGTGGCCTGTCTAGTACTAAATACTGTGAGTTCAAGTCTATTGTGACAAGAGACAATTGTGACGTATTTGCAATTGCGAAGGCCGGTGCGTCTACTGATGCCCTTAGATTTTGTAAATGCCATGGCTTTACACTGTAAACCTTGCCTAGAGCACGCCAAATAGCCTCTGGCATTATTGTCGGAGTGAAAAACACCTATACATTAACTTCAAAATTCTTCATACCATGCAAGATAACACTTGCGGGAGTGGAACTTAATATTAGGAAAGACAATATGCACACTAAGTTTATCTTCGTGTGTAATCCTCCTGGAAACGAACCCTTGACTTCAAGCATGGAAAAAATCCTTGATAAAAATACAATTTTTGTTGGAGACTTTAATTGCCATTCATTAAGATGGGGATAAATAATGTAATAAATAAACAAGCAAACAAATAAACCTGGCAGAATTCTTGAGAATTTTTCGGACTCTACTGCCACTACAGTCCACACAACAAATGGGCATACTTTTCTCTCCTTTAAAGAGGAAAGAGCCAGCCCCGACCTTGTAATATCCCACTCAAAGTTATATAATAAAGTTTCTGTCAATCTACCGGATTCCTGTAATGGCCATGGCCACCAGATATTTTGAGTGAACCATTCTAACAAGACCCAGTGTATCCGCTACAATGAATATATGTACCCTAGATGGAATTTAAAGAAGGCAAATTGGGAAAAGTTTTTCTCCCTTACCAATAAAATCCTAACAACTGACAAATTTAACTTCTCTAACCCTGACGTTTTCAACGATTTCATTGTAGAGGCTATTAGAGAATGTGCTCAGAAATCCATTCCTAGAGGAAAGATAAAAAGATTTAGACCTTTCTGGACAGACGAACTTACAGTCTTAAAGGAAAAACGTGATGAAGCACTCTTGAAAGCTGCGCTTTCATCACAGATAATGTTGCCTTTCGTCATGCACAATCTGTCCTTAAAAGAGCCATTAAAGAGGCCAAAAGGAAATCTTTTAAAAACTTCATATCAAATCTGGATTTTAGAAAATATGGTGCTCGGGCACATCGCTTTTTGTCATCATTAAACAATGAAAATAATTTAGCAAAAATGAGCCACTTATGAACAATGGAAACATTTCCTATAATAAAAAAGAAAAGGCCCTGGCCTTTGCTAAGCATTATGCGTCAGTGTGCAGGCTGCACCACAAGAGGCGCGCTCCAGTGCTTAGACTGCCACTCGTTGATTGTCTGAACCGTAGTGACAAACACCTTTTTAATGACGATTTTACCCTTGTTGAACTTTGCAGAGCAATGCACGAGACCAGTGGTTGAAAAAACACTGGACCAGACGATCTTCCAAGTGAATTCTTTTTAAACTTAGGTGAAAATGCAAAACAAACACTCCTTTTTTTCTATAACATTATTTGGAAGACTCACGTTCCTGCCGAGTGAAAAAAAGCTAAAATTGTCCCACTCTTAAAAGCACAAAAACCAACAAAGAGCCCCTCTAGTTATAGGCCAATTTCTTTGACCAACGCGATGTCAAAATTGATGGAGAGAATGGTGGTCAATAGACTTAACTTTTATCTTGAAGTTAAGTCTATTGACCACCATTCTTTCAGAAAATATTCATAATATTGAGAAAAAAATTTTTTATCTGAATATCAGGCTGGCCTTAGAAGGAAAATAAGTACTATCGAACAAGCAGCTTTCCTGTCCCAATCCATCAAAGATGGTTTTCATAGAAATCAATCTACCTTGGCAGTTTATGTGGATTTCAAAAATGCCTACGATAGAGTATGGCGTAAAAAGCTTATTGAGAAATTGATTCTCTTTGGCATCAACGGTAATTTACTAAACTAGCTAAAATCCCCACTTTCTCAAAGAATGGCCAGGGTTAAGTATCAAACAGCCTTTTCAAAATATTTCCAGCTTCATGATGGTTTACCACAAGGAGCAGTCACAAGCTCTACACTGTTTAATGTCATGATCAACGATCTTATCTGCAACCTAGTTCACATACCTGCATTATCAAGTGCTTGGCATTTACTGACGACGTAGTAGTCTTCACAACTGGTACCGATACTGATACTTTAAACCCCAAAATTAATGACACTTTAAGGGTCTTAGAGGAATGGTGCTCCGAAAATCAAATGACAGTTAATGTTGACAAAACAGTTTACCAACTTTTCACCTTGTCCACTAAGGAACACCGGATTTCTGTAAATTTTAATCAGCAAATCTTACTTCGAGTGTATTCCTATCGTTACCTTGGACTTTTTTTAGACAATAAGGCTCTTAGGCTCATAACCGGTGGAGATGGCTCCACCCCAATCACTGCAATGGAAATCCAGGCCAACATTGAGCCATTGAAAATAAGAAAAGAGAAACAACTTTTATAGCATTATGAAAAATGCAGGGGACGACTTAGACCATTGGAGGGATTATATTACCTCCACATTAAGACTAAAAACTCATGCAAATTTTTTGTCCAAGACTGAGAGTCTCAAAAGGGATTTCACTCTGACATTCAAATCTTCCCGCCCTGTCAAATTTGAGCCTTCCCCTGATCGTAAAATCCTAACCTTTTGCCTCGCAATCAGCACGTTAGAAAAGAAGTGCAATACTAAGCCAGAGATTCTCAGAATCCATTCCCCAGAGACTATAGCTAAAAAATACCCAAGTGATGAATGGCTCGACATTTACATAGATGGCTCGGCAACAGGAGACTTAACTGGTACTTGTGTGTACTGCAGGGGATTTTTGAGGAATCTACCTGTGGGATCTGGGGCCACACATTTTGATGCTGAAATTGAGGCCATAAAGTGCCATTGTGAATCTTCTTGGACTGAGCACTCTACTAAAGAAAGTTATCTTTTTTATTAACTCCCAGTCTGCTATTGTGGCCATCACTTCATAATCTATAAGCGATTCATTTCACGTGGAAGAAGTAAAATCACTCTTCAATCATGCCAATTCCGTCGGGTGGGAGATTGTTCTTCAATGGATACCTAGCCATTGTAATATCTATGGTAACGAAAAAAGCTTACAAGATATTATACCAGGTAAAGAGAAATATACTATACACTCCCGAATGCTGTATTTGGTATATATTTTCCTTATAGTATCCACTTCACTAATTTTCCATTTATAAGATTTGAGAAATGTGTTTTGTTTTTAATATAGCATTTTTAATTTTTGAAATTTTCCCTTTCTATTTTTATAGCATAATATATAATTTCCCCTTTAAATAACAAACTCTATAAAAATAATTTCTATAAAACATTTTTATAATTAATAAATAGACAGAGTTATTTCAGCTTGCCCTTAAATATTTGTTTTAAATTATTTTATGTACTTATTTTATTAACAGTGTTATTTTTTATTGTATATTTAGCACATGTAAATCATATGGGCTGCGAAAGAAGAAAGAACTAAAAATGTCTTAATAAAATATCACGTTTTGACATTTTTTTTCAAAAAAATTTAATTTAGAATTGCGTTACTTCATTGCATTTTTAAGATAAAAAAGAATGTATAAAACTTTTCTAACTGCATTCCAAATGGCGAATGATATTGCTCCTAGTGTTATAAAAAGCACTGAAAAGGGAGGGAAATTCCAGAATAATATTGGAAGTCAGATTTATTTTCGCAGTTATGGAAAATAAAAAAATAAGTGAAAGAATTTTTAGCAGTTTTTCTCCATATCACATATATTTGAAATTTTTTCGGATGTTTATAGAAAAATAACTAAACATTTAAGTTTGTGAAATGATAAACAAAAATATAATCACATAAGTAGGATAATTTATCAGTTGTTTAAACTGCAGTATATTTTAAACGTTAAAGTAAACGGCAATAATTTTATGTGCGGAATTAGAAACGGATTAAAATATGCAGTAACATTAACCTTAGAAAATAAAACAGTATTTTAAGTACAATGATATTTAAGTTAAAATATAATAAAAGGACATTTGAAGCTAATTTTAGTGTAATATTTCTAAACGAAGTAACATGAAGATTTTTGATATAATATAAATAAATGTTACTTTAAGAACTTTTATTTTCAAGTTTTATACCATACTTGTGCCACAATTCTATATCAAAGGTATTAAAAATTATTTTAATTGTTTCGTTTTTATTTATTTGTGTTGATAGATTAAACATATTTAACTTTGTTTATCTAAATAAATTGGGGGTACAGGATAATAAAAATATACATTTGAATAAATGTTTATAATTAATGGTGTTTTGGCAAAAAGTAACTGCAGAATTTTATAACGCAAGAAATCTATTTGTGTTAACCAAAAACGCTTTTTTCCTTGAATAATATTTAAAATATAAATTGTTTTAACAAAATAAACTATTATTAAATGTCTTCTAACTTTACAGAAAGGAGTAAGGTTAACGAAAGAGAGTAGGTCTTGCATACGTATGCTTTCAGAATGGTTTTGAAATGAGCCATTAGGTATACCGCATTAATGATTATTGTTCTATTTTCCAAGCGGAATTTTTAATTTGCAGTGACTCGATATCATCCACACTGGCTCTGAAAGACGTAACAAGCTTTGAAAAACTCAATGCAGAAGTTCAAACTTCAATTCACATGTGCTACATCAAAAATATTTTCTTCAGTTTCTCACATATCAAGGGCCTTAGTTGTTGTTGTTACTTATGACACTTGGACAAGCCAAGCTCGCTATGCCGTTGGCAGTGCGAATTAAGTCAATAGGGTGCATCTTTCGTTTGGAACAGAGCACCACGAAGGTGAAAGTACGTCTTTGCTCTAATTAAGGTGCCCCGTAATTTTGAACCAAGGTCAGGTGACGAGGCCACACCTGAGCTGGCACCCTCCTCTCCACATCCACGCCACACCAGCGGAAGGACTTTGGACGTCACAGATTAACGTAGACACGTCCCCAACCTACGGAGTTCCAGCAACCCAGTGAAGGAGAGTACACCGTGGTCACCCTCCCAACCACTGCCCGCGGCAAATGATGCTTCACTTTGCTGAGCTTACGGGAAGCGGCATGAAGCTACTGAGCCACTGGAGCTC